>ML780031.1:190551-220817 GCA_009831015.1 Picea engelmannii | reverse complement strand
AAACGAGGAGAAGAGAAAAAAAAGAAGGTTTTCTTAAGGTGTACATGAAGAAGTATAAGCGCTATAACACCCTATTTCCCCTAGTCTGTAAAAATAACTATACTGGCTAGGAACTATGGTAGACTCAAAGATGTGAATGTGTGATTTTGAATGGACCTTAGTATAAAAGGTCGACGAATGTAAATAATGTTATGAATATATGTTGCAGGACTGTGGGGAGGGGGATGTGCTGAAAAGAGACCACGATGGCTGATGAAAGGTGGTGGAAGGCACCTGGAATGGTGGCATTAATTTCCATCGAAACCAATACCGTATTTGGTCTTCATTGGCCCGAAGATCAAGAGCGGCTCGCTGGCCCCGAAATGAATTACTCGCCAGGTTGGTAGGTGAAGAGGCTCCTCATGAGTTAATGAGGGATGGGGGTGAACCGCCCATTCGTGGAAGCCTCAGACTTGACCACCGCGGGGAAGTTCATGCCACACGCAACCTCGTCGGAAAAGAAAAGGCAGGAAAGAGGTGTGGAAGGGGGGCAGTCGTGACAGAGATCGCAAGAGGGGAGAAACTAGAAGGACTCTGGAAAAATATACAGAGTAATTGATAAGCAGAGAAGGAGGAGAGTAACCTTCGTTCTCGACTTCTGACGAATAGAGACTCAGTCTCACAACATCGTGGTCTAAGCTCGGGGGTGGATAGTGGTAAATCCATTTGGAATCATTTAGCCTACGGTTGGGTGGAAACGAGCACCCCTCTCAGCAGTTGCATCAAACCTAGTGTTTTTCTGATAAGTGTTATATCTCGTATCTTGAAATTAATATTTTGACATGTATGCTCATGGTTTGTGCAATTATGAATGGTTTCAGTATAAGACTGTCTGTATGGTGTTTTGATTAGAAATGGTTGCTGCATGCTTATATTGGAAAGACCACCTATGGCTTACATATATATATATGTGTGTGTGTGTGTGTGTGTGTGTGTGTGTGTGTGTGTGTGTGTGTGTTATGAACGGATTCATTCAGTTTTCAAGTTTGTTCTTGGGAAATTTATTCCCTTATTTTTCTCAAGTAACGCCCTGGATAGATCTCCCCACAGGGACACCCTTTTTGAAAGTTTATCCAAGGATATGCTGAAGGATTTTTATGGCGTAAGTCTTAAAACCCTGCACGAGAGAGAATGGCCCTTTTAGACTTCGATATTTTGGTGTTTCGGTACCCGGGATACCCAAGGGCGAGATTCCCTTATACTCGCAAGTCCCGAAATTCCGACTTGTGAAATCCTGAAAAGATAGAGTGTGGAGAAGTTATTATATTTCGATATTTCAGCACCCAAGGTACCTAAGTGCGGGCCCCATGTATTCGCCAATCTCAAAAACCCGACACGCGAAATCCCGATGGAGGAAATCTCGAAATAGTGGAGCACGTTTGGAGTTTGGTATTTCATAGTTTCGGCTCCCGAGAAGCCCAGGTGCGAGACCTCCTGTCGTCGCATATCCCAAAAACCCGTTTTGTGAATTCCCGAAATTGCTTAGCGCGTATAGATTCGGCATTTCGGTGCCCGAAATACCCAAGGGCGAGTTCCCTTGCACTCGCAAGTCCCGAAATCCTGAGATGGCTTAGCGCGTATAGATTCGGCGTTTCAGTGTTTCGGTACCCGGAATACCCAAGGGCGAGTTCCCTTGCACTCGCAAGTCCCGAAATCCCGACTTGCGAAATCCCGAAGTAGTATAGTGTATTTAGAGTTTGGTGTTTCGGAGTTTCGGCTCCCGGGAAACCCAAGTGCGAGACCTCCTGTTCTCCCATATCACGAAATCCCGATGGATGAGACCCTAAAATGACAATAGCATGGATGAGTTATGGTGTTTCGGCACCCGAGATACCTAAGGGTAAGATCCCTTGTACTCTCCAGAAACAAAACCCCGAAAAGGTATAGCATGACTAGAACTTATTGTTTCGGTGTCTCGGCACCCGGGATATCTAGAGGCAAGTCTCTTGTGCTCTCCAGTTCTGAAATCCCGACTTGTGAAACCTCGAAATGGCATAGCGTGTCTAGATTTTGGATGTTTCGGAGTTTCATCACCCGGGAAACCCAGATACGAGACCTCATATCTTCGCGTAGCCTGAAATCCTGAAATGATAGAGCGTGGATAGGTTATGATGTTTCGGAGTTTCAACCCCCAGGAAACCCAGGTGCGAAACCGTCCCGTCCTCGCATATCGCGAAATCCCAATAGGTGAAATCTCGAAATGGATTAGCACACATGGTTTTGGTGTTTCGGCGTTTCGGTATCCGGGATCTCCAAAGGTCAATTTTCCTCGTGTTCACTAGACACGAAATTCCGATGGATGAAACCCTGAAATGAGTTTGGAGGATATAGGGTCTTCAGTGTTTAGACACCCGGGACACCGAAGGGTAGGAGTCCCTCGCCCTCTTATATCGCGAAAACCCGATATGCGAAACCCTGAAAAGTGGAGTGCCAGGCTTCAATCTGAGGCGTTATTAATTGTGACGAACTATTGGTTCCCTTCGGGTTTCGGCACCTCGAAAGTTAGGGAACCGAGAATACATGCTTCGCGATTTCTCGAATCACGAAAGTCGGGAGCACCTCTCCGGTAAGGCTTGTGGTCATCGCCGATAATCATATAGGTACAGATAAGGGATGGTAGGGTCTGCAACAAGCCCCATAGGAATTTGGGGATTCTATTCCTCGGAGAAGAGAAGGAAAAGCTGAAAAATTTTAGTCTCCCGTGGTGGGTGTGTTACAAATTGATATCAGAGCATTGTTACAACACTTGGCCTGCTTGGGCTCATGAACGAGTTGCGAAGGAGGTTCGTTCGAAACACTCCTAAAAGGAGTAACCCCCTGTCTTAACCTTCTTAATCAAAAGTCGAGGTTAAGAATGAAAACTCCTATTGTGCATGTGCATATGAAAAATATGAATTATGTATTGGTTATAAATGAATATAAACATTGACTAACAACCAACATTTTTCTTTTGCACACGAGCGGAAGATCAACCGCGGGAAATTTTAGACGTATAGAATGGTGACTCACCATGAAGTGGGGGAGGGCTCCCACAATAGAGACGAAGAGTCTGACGAAAGGAGGGCGGTAGGGACCCCTCCAAATCTAGTTGAGACCGTGAGGAGCCTCATGGTCGAATTACAGAGCTGCAAGGATGACAACGAAAGGATGATAAAAGAGAAAGAGAAGCAAATGAAAATTAATGCAGTTTTATTGCAGAGCTTATCCGAGATACAAAGGCAATTGCAACATGAACCTGAGGCACAGAAACGTGGTCATGACAGTGGCCACACTGAGAGGAGCACCTCGAGAAAGGTCCACCCTAGAGATAAGGGACAAGCGATGGACAATTCCTCTGGGAAGGAAGCTGGCGGTTCGGAGGGCTCTTCTAGCAGCAAAACTAGTTCTCATTCTCGAAGAAAAAGAAAGAAGCAGAAAATTTCCAGGAGTCATAATCTCGAAGAGTTCAAGAAGGCCAAACCACCCTCCTTCGACGGTGAAATAAAGAAGGGAGAGGAAGCAGAGGCCTGGATGCTTGGACTAAAGAAGTATTTTAGAGTCCATGACTTCTCAGAAAATTTGAAGGCTCGAGTGGCCACCTTCAACTTGAATGGAAAGGCTTCCATTTGGTGGGAAGACCTTAAGAATGTGAACTAGGACACCCTACCAGATGAGCACATCTAAACTAGTTGAACTCAAATTGCAATTGAGAGAAATGATGGATAAGGGCTATATTCGGCCCAACGTGTCTCCATGGGGAGCACCAGTCCTTTTTGTGAAAAAGAAGGACAGTACCCTTAGACTGTGTGTAAATTATAGACAACTCAATAAGGTAACCATAAAGAACAAGTACCCCTTGCCCAGAATCGATGACCTGTTCGATCAATTGGGGGGTGCGTCTATTTTCTCAAAGATTGACTTGAGGTCGGGATACCATCAAGTCCGAATCAAGGGTAAAGACATCCATAAAACTGCCTTCCGGACAAGGTATGGTCACTATGAGTTTGTGGTAGTGCCATTTGGGTTAACCAATGCCCCTACCACTTTCATGTGCTTGATGAACAATGTACTCAGCAAATTCCTAGACAAATTTGTGTTGGGTTTTATTGACGATATATTAATTTACTCCAAGAATGGAGAAGAGCATGAAGAGCATCTTAGGCTTGTGCTGCAAGTGCTAAGAGAACATCAACTCTATGCCAAATTCAACAAATGTGAATTCTTCCAGAAGCAAATACATTACTTAGGCCATGTCCTATTTGAAGAAGGAGTAGCAGTAGACCCTGACAAAATCAGGTCTATCATGGAATGGCCTACCCCAAAGGACATTTCGGATATCATATCCTTTATGGGATTTGCAGGATACTATAGGAGATTTATAAAAGGATTCTCCAAGATTGGTTGTCCAATCACTACCCTCCAGAAGAAGGGGACAAAATTCACGTGGACACAAAAATGTGAAGAAAGATTTCAAACCCTGAAACATCTACTGACCCACGCACCCGTGCTGAAGATTGCTGACCCCGAAGCTGATTTCCTCGTATGCACCGATGCCTGTAAGGAAGGGCTCAGAGGAGTCCTTATGCAAGGAGGAAGTGTGATCTGCTATGAATCTCGAAAATTGAATGAGCACGAAGTCAACTATGTGACCCATGATCTAGAGCTGATCGCCATAGTGCACGCCTTGAAAATGTGGAGGCACGAAAGAAAATTTGTACTTATGACAGACCACTGTGGATTGCGATATCTGTTTGACCAACCAAATATCAATGCTAGACAAGCTAGATGGATGGCCCTCCTTAGCGAGTTTGATTTTGAAATCAAACATATTAAGGGAAAGGAAAATAGGGTGGTCGATGCCCTTAGCAGAAGCATGAAAACAATTCATCTGGCAGCGGTAAGCACCTGTGAGACAGATGTCAAGGAAAGATTAAAAAATGCACAAGAGACAGACATATTCTTCTGAACCGTGACCTCGTACCTGCAACAAGAACCAACAGGGATAAAATATGGAGGCTACCAGATGATGGAAGGAGGTTTGCTCACTTACAGAAACAGATTGTATATTCCATATTGTGATGACTTGAAGAGGTTCATAATGGATTAACTGCACAAAAGACCCTACACTGGTCATCCAGGATACCAAAAGATGATCACAACCACCAGGAAACAATTCTATTGGCCTGGATTGAAGAAAGAAATAGCTGAGTACTTAGCCAAATGCATAGAATGCCAACAGGTTAAAGCAGAACACTGACACCCAGCATGATTATTACAACCTCTACCAATCCCAAAATGGAAATAGGAAACCATCTCCATGGATTTCATCACCGGATTACCAACCTCGACCAAACAGAATGACACCATCATGGTAGTGGTGGATAAATTGAGCAAGTCCGCTCATTTTATCCCCGTCAAGTCGACTTGTAAGGAGATAGACATTGCCAACATATTCATGAAGGAGATATTTAAACTGCATGGTATGCCGAAAGAGATCGTGTCTGATAGAGACACGAAATTTACTTCCAACTTTTGGAAATCACTGATGGTTGGTTTGGAGACCAAGTTACTATTTAGCACAGCCTATCACCCTCAAACCGATGGACAGACGGAAAGAGTGAACCAAATACTAGAAGACATGCTAAGAATGCATGTAATGCATCAACCCAAGAAGTGGGAAGATTACTTGCCACTGGTGGAATTTGCCTACAACAACGGCTACTAAGAATCCTTAAAGATTAGTCCATTCAAAGTCCTCTATGGTAGGTCGTGCAACACTCCTGTCTGTTGGAGTAACCCCGTAAACAAAATTTCTTTTGGACCCGACATGTTGAAAGAAATGGAACAACAAGTGACTCAGATAAAACAAAACCTGAAGGTCGCTCAGAACCGACAGAAAAGTTACGTCGACCAAAAGAGAACTCCAAGAGAGTTCAAGATGGGAGATCATGTATATCTTAGAGTTAGGCCCAGGAAGAGTTCCCTGAAAATGGGAGCTTGTGCCAAGTTGGCACCTCAGTATTGTGGACCCTTTGAGGTTCTAGATAGAGTGGGACCTGTAGCCTATAGGCTAGCACTTCCTCCCACAATAAAATCACATAATGTTTTCCATGTTTCATTATTGAAGAGATATGTACATGATTCTAATCATATAATTGATTGGTTTGTGATCCAGGTGGAATCGGAGGGAGAATTCCTATCAGAACCTCAATGCATACTGGACAGAAAGGAAACCCCGCTCTGGAACCGAACCATTGCACAGGTCAAGGTGCAGTGGAGACATTTTGGCCCAGATGAGGCTACATGGGAAATGGAGGATGCCATGAAATAGGTATATCCTATTTTGTTTACCTCTGTACATACATGTAATATTGATAGATAGAACATCGAGGACAATGTTCCTTTAAGGGGGAGGGAATTGTAACACCGTGTTTCCCCCAGTCTGTAAAAATAACTATACTGGCCAAGAACTATGGCAGACTCAAAGATGTGAATGTGTGATTTTGAATGGACCTTAGTATAAAAGGTCGATGAATGTAAATAATGTTATGAATATATGTTGCATGATTGTTGGGAGGGGGATGTGCTGAAAAGAGACCACGATGGCTGATGAAAGGTGGTGGAAGGCACCTGGAATGGTGGCGTTAACTTCCACCGAAACCAATACCGTATTTGGTCTTCACTGGCCCGAAGATCAAGAGCGGCTGGTTGGCCCCGAAATGAATTACTCGCCAGGTTGGTAGGTGAAGAGGCTCCTCATGAGTTAATGAGGGATGGGGGTGAACCGCCCATCCGTGGAAGCCTCAGACCTGACCACCATGGGGAAGTTCGTGCCACACACAACCTCGCCAGAAAAGAAAAGGCAGGAAAGAGGTGTGGAAGGGGGGCAGTGGCGACAGAGATCGCAAGAGGGGAGAAACCGAAAAGACTCTAGAAAAATATACAGAGTAATTGATAAGTAGAGAAGGAGGGGAGTAACCTTCATTCTCGACTTCTAACGAACAAAGACTCAGTCTCACATCATCGTGGTCTAAGCTCGGGGGTGGCTAGCGGTAAATCCATTCGGAATCGTCGAGCCTACGGTTGGGTGGAAATGAGCACCCCTCTCAGCAGTTGCATCAAACCTAGTGTTTTTCTGATAAGTGTTATATCTCGTATCTTGAAATTAATATTTTCAGTATAGTGGTTTGTGCAATTATGAATGGTTTCAGTATAAGACTGTTTGTATGGTGTTTTGATCAGAAATGGTTGCTGCATACTTATATTGGAAAGACCACCTATGGCTTACGTAAATATATATATATATATATATATATATTATGAACGGATTCAATTTTCAAGTCCGTTCTCGAGAAATTTATTCCCTTATTTGTCTCAAGTAACGCCCTGGATAGATCTCCCCACATGGACACCCTTTTTGAAAGTTTATCCAAGGATCTGTTGAAGGATTTTTATGGCGTAAGTCTTAAAACCCTGCACGAGAGAGAATGACCCTTTTAGACTTCTATATTTCTGTGTTTCGGTACCCGGAATACCCAAGGGCAATATTCCCTTGTACTCGCAAGTCTCGAAATCCCAACTTGCGAAATCTCGAAAAGATAGAGTGTGGAGAAGTTATTATATTTCGGTATTTCGGCACCCGGGGTACCTAAGTGCGGGCCCCATGTATTCGCTAGTCTCAAAAACCCGACCCACGAAATCCCGATGGAGGAAATACCAAAATAGTGGAGCACGTTTGGAATTTGGCATTTCGGAGTTTCAGCTCCCCGGAAACCCAGGTGCGAGACCTCCTGTTGTCACATATCCTGAAAACCCGGTTTGCGAATTCCTGAAATTTCTTAGCGCGTATAGATTCGGTGTTTCAGTGTTTCGGTACCCGGAATGCCCAAGGGCGAGTCCCCTTGCACTCGCAAGTACCAAAATCCCGACTTGCGAAATCCTGAAATGGCTTAGCGCATATAGATTTGGCGTTTCGATGTTTCGGTACCCAAAATACCCAAGGGCGAGTTCCCTTGCACTCGCAAGTCCCGAAATCCCGACTTGCGAAATCGCGAAGTAGTATAGTGTATTTAGAGTTCCATGTTTCAAAGTTTCGTCTCCTGGGAAACTCAAGTGCGAGACCTCTTGTTCCCGCATATCACGAAATCCCGATGGATGAGACCCCGAAATAACAATAGCGTGAATGAGTTATGGTGTTTCGATACCTGGGATACCTAAGGGTAAGATCCCTTGTACTCGCCAGACGCGAAACCCCGAAGTATGAAACCCCAAAAAGGTATAGCGTGACTAGAACTTATTGTTTCAGTGTCTTGACACCCGGGATATCTAGAGGCAAGTCTCTTGTACTTTCCAGTCCTGAAATCCCGACTTGCGAAACCCTGAAATGGCATAGCGTGTCTAGAGTTTGGATGTTTCGGAGTTTCGGCACCCAGGAAACCCAGATGCGAGACCTCTTGTCTTCACGTAGCCCGAAATCCCGACTTACGAAATCCCGAAATGATAAAGCGTGGATAGGTTATGATGTTTCGGAGTTTCACCCCCCGGGAAACCTAGGTGCGAAACCCTCCTGTCCTCGCATATCGCGAAATCCCAATAGGCGAAATCCCGAAATGGATTAGCACACATGGTTTTGGTGTTTCGGCGTTTAGGTATCCGGGATCTCCAAAGGTCAGTTTTCTTCGTGTTCGCTAGACACGAAATTCCAATGGATGAAACCCCAAAATGAGTTTGGCGGGTATAGGGTCTTCGGTGTTTCGTCACCCGGGAAACCGAAGGGTAGGAGTCCCTCGCCCTCTTATAACGCAAAAACCCGATATGCGAAACCCCGAAAAGTGGAGTGCCAGGCTTCAATCAGAGGCGTTATTAATTGTGACGAATTGTTGGTTCCCTTTGGGTTTCGACATCTCGAAAGTCAGGGAACCGAGAATACATGCTTCGCGATTTCCCGAATCACGAAAGTCGGGAGCACCTCTCTGGTAAGGCCTGTGGTCATCGTCGATGATCATATAGGTACGGATAAGGGATGGTAGGGTCTGCAACAAGCCCCATAGGAATTCGGGGATTCTGTTCCTCGGAGAAGAGAAGGAAAAGCCGAAACAATTTAGTCTCCCGTAGTGGGTGTGTTACAAGTGCACACCAAGAAATTTGAAGGAAATATTCCAGATTTGGCATTAGTTAAGTTAATTATCATTTTAAAAGTGAGAAAAAGTAATTTAAAAGAAAAAAGTTTCAAAGAAGAGGAAAAGTGAATATTTTATTTTACCTTTGGAGATTTAACATTCCATGGTTTTGGAAAACCATTGGCCCATGGTATTCCATACCATATATAATATATATGTGTGTGTGTATTTACCTCTCAATAACTATTTTCACAAAACTTAGGGTCGCGTTTGTTGAGCCCTAACCACCGCTAAAAATAGTTAGGAGTATAAAAGGTAATTTTATTATAAGTCAAAACATAAGGTACTCTTTATAAAGTATAAGGAGATTATATATATATATATATATATATATATATATAGAGAGAGAGAGAGAGAGAGAGAGAGAGAGAGAGATGTTCTAAGAGAAGAACATTATCATTAAAGAGGAGAGCTTTTTTTACATTTATCATTTATTGAAAAATAAGAAGTGAACTATGGCATCTACAAAGAATACATTTTCGGCAAAATGTCCCTATTGTGCAAAATAGGAAGAGTATGAAACGGGCCTTATGAATGGAGCTCGCCCTTGTCCATTTTATAATAATCTTTTTATTTTAGTAGAAAATCAAGGTGACACCCATTGGGAAGTGAAAATAAAAGAATTAGAAAACCAATCAATTCATTATCAACAACACAATAGAAATTTACAATTTCAAGTTGGGTTGGAGCAAGTGCTAAAAAAACAAGAAGAGAGGCAAAAAAAAATTCTTAAGGGAAAAATACAGGAAAAAGATAGACATTTATTACTTAAAAGATCATAACCAAAATTTATTGGTACAACTCAATGAGTCAAAAGATAAGAAGCATAGGGATCATAAGTTAGAAGTTAGAACAAGCTAATCACGATCTCATTAAGAAATTATCAGATAAGGATGAAGAGAATTGTCGCCTGAAAATCCATAATCAAAGTTTAATCACCCAGATTAAGAAGATAAAGAGTGATAAGAAGACGATAGAGGACAAGTTAGAACGACTTATCAATAAAGAATCATTGGTAGATAAAGAGACAATGACTGAACCTATGGAACTACAAAAGTCATCAAATGGAAAAAAACCCAATGGTGGATAAATAAATTAATACAGACCTAGTCAATATTACAACTCAAAAGGATTCAGTTGACATAAAGAGGTCTTCACATGTCAAAGTAGAAACAAGCCAGGGCTATGAAGAAGACTCAATTCCAAGTGTTAATCAAGAAGAAGCTACAAGTACACGAAGTAAATATCAGGTTGCAAGGATGCCTTATAGACATCCTAATCACAAAAATTGATACTTCAACCAATCAATGTATCCACAGAAACAAATGACAAATATGTCAAAAATTATTACCTCCATTACAAATGATGTGCAAGGTAGAAGTTATCAGGGGAGTCAAAATACATCAAATTGTCTACAAGAACCCCATAAAAGCCCCATTTTGCAGAAGATCAATTTAAGGTGGGCAGACTCCCTTACAATTCGATGGTTCTACGAAGTGATTAGAATATCCTATCATTTCAAGCCCTCAGCGATCAATAATTCAAGAATAAAGAAAGAGGATATGATATTACACACCAGAGCAAGAGATAAGTATTCCATAAGTATGCTTTGAGGACAAAGCATTTTTAAGGGGAATGTAATGTTATGAGCATAATATAAAATAAATAATAGAAATACATTATAATAGTTAATGAATAATTAATGAAGAGACACCTTCCCAATGAAAGGTCGTGTCTCTTCATGGAAGGGAACCCCTGTGTGGGTATATAAGGCCCTCATTCTTATTTTATCTCATCATCTCATATTCATATACATTATTATTTAATATATTATCCTTTATGGATTATAACTTGTTGTCCTACCTACATTGGGTATTGACATGGTGAACCGGCTTGGTTCACCACATACATTATGTAAGAACAACATTAGTCTATGCTAGAGGAACACAACCTTGTATTATACTGATACCATTAACAAGTCTTGACCTGCAACCTCCAAAAGTCCATTCACCCACACATTCATGTCTACCATTTCACCACTCTAAGCATTATTGATGTTACATATATTTTGTTATTGTAAATTATTATTACATCATTACACACCCATTTTTGCATATTTTTTCTTGTATGTTGTGTCTATTTAGCATACTTTATCATCCATTTTAGAGTCTTCTTTGTCATATGCTTGTGTATATTTAATGCCCCATTTGAGTTGGTTTTGCATCTAGTTTTGTGATTTGTTTCATTCATTTACATGTTTACTTTTTTGAACTATGTGTCTATTGGGAATATGATTTGCATATTTTTAGCATCTCATTGTGCCCTTTAAGCATCTATTGAGTGTCTTATTTTTTCATAGTTTTCCCTATTTTTCCCTCTATTTAGTCTCCATGGCATTCTTGTTGCATACTGATAACATATAATTTCATCTATATTCTCAATGGATGGAGTGAAACTACACATAACACGCATCTACCAGATCTATCTTCAAAGAGTGATGGTAGTTCAGGAGGAAAAAAGGGAAAGTGAGATGTCAACTAGATGTAACAAGGTGAAATCAAATAAAGGTCAAAAGATCAGAAGAAATTTCATAGACATATGAAATTTTTTCATGTTGAAGGAGGGACATTTTCTTATGATAATGAGACAAAAGATAACCTCAAGGTACCCTTGAGGTGAAAACATTTATTGAAAAGGTAGGAACCCAAACAACTTCCTAAGTTGAAAATATAATTTTGTTTCAACATGGGAATTTATCACATTGTTCCATTGTCTATGTAGATTTTAACCTTGTACAATTAATTACTACAAACAAATTCTTAATAAAAATAGAAAAGAGACAATGGACACACACATACACATTACACAGAGATTTTACCCTGGAAACCGAAACTGGGAAAACCAACAACTTGTTTAGAGCCACACCTCTAATATTATATTCATCATATATATAGAGGTCAAAAGGCCAGAAGAAATTTCATAGACATATGGAATTTTTTCATGTTGGAGGAGGGACATTTTCTTATGATAATGAGACAAAAGATAACCTCAAGGTACCCTTGAGGTGAAAACATTTAGTGAAAATGTAGGAACCGAAACAACTTCCTAAGTCGAACATAGATTTTTGCTTCAACACGGGAATTTATCACATTGTCCATTGTTTATGTAGATTTTAACCTTGTACAATTAATTATTGCAAACAAATTCTTAATAAAAATAGAAAAGAGACAATGGAAACACACATACACATTACATATATATTTTACCCTGGAAACAAAAACTGAGAAAACCAACAACCTGTTTAGAGCCATACCTCTAATACTATATTCATCATATATCTTCATTGTTTACAATACAATACAATACGATATATCTATATATATGATCTCACAACATCCAAAACCCTTAATCCATTGACCCAGATTAGTAAACAACCCTAATTCCTTAACCGAAATTAGAATACCATCGAAAAAAATCATGTGCCGAAAAATCACTAAAAAAATATGCAAAAAATGCCAAAAAATAATATAACACATACACAACATTCTGCCACTTGTTGTTTTCTTTGCATACATGGGGTTATAGGGTTACATAGTCAACAATCTAGGGCAACAATGCCCAGAGATCCTCTACACCAAGAGAACTTCTCAACGCTCACAGATTTTGTTAATGAATCTGCAATATTTTTCAAAGTGTCCACCTTCATCAACAACACCTGATTTTCTTTAATCGTGTCTCTCACAAAGTGATAATGAACATCAATATGATTTTCCTTTGAATGATATGTTAGGTTCTTTGCCAGGAAGATTACACTCTGAATGTCACAATCTATCCTTACAACTTATTGTACTAACCCAATACCTAACACAATCTATGTAATCATACGACTTCCTTGCTTGCATGAGTGGCTGCCATGTATTCAACTTTTGTAGTTGAGAGTGCCACTACAGATTTTCTTTTTCTCATCCAACCGATTGCTCCTCCAAACAGGTTAAACACATACCCACTTGTATATCTTCTACAATATGGATCTCTAGCCCAATCTGCTTCAACAAATCCATGTATGTCCAACACTCTGTCCAATCCCGGTCTTCCTTGGTAGCAAAATTCATAACTAATATTGCCACAAAAATACCTGGAAGCCCTCTTTATTGTTGTCCAATGCTCCTTCCTTAGTTTTGACATATACCTTCTCAAATATCTCATTCCATGTGTAATGTTTGGTCTAGTACAAACATTTGAATACATCAAACTACTAACTGCATTAACATACACAACATGAGACATGTCCTCTTCCTCTTCATGTGTCTTGGGACATTGATCCACAAATAACTTTGCACCTACAAGAATAGGAACCTCGACCAGTTTACATTCCTGCATATTAAACTTCTGCAATATTGTCTCGACATATTTCATTTGATTTAACCAGAGTTTCATGTGTTAGAAATAATAGGCGTGCTCATTTATCCATAGACAATATAGAAATATTGTCACCCAACTATAGGTCGAAGCCACCCCCGAGAACCTTAACCTTGATAGAGAATAATTCTGGAAGCAAACCCTAGGCCTAATAGCCAATCAATGTAGCGTACCTCTCTCTAGAGCTAGCACACAAGGCAAAAAGTCCAAACCATAACCAAGAGAAATTCCAAGCCTAAACCAAGAATACAGGTTGCAGTAGCTGCAACTGCATCTACTCTCCAGACTTGTGCACTTACTCAGTTTTTGTAGTGCGCACTCTTACATTTCTGCAGTTGTGAGCTGTGTGTATCAAATGATATCTGGTGTCATGTATTTATATTTCTTCTCCTTAGCTGTTTGGGTCGACTTCTCATTCTTGAGGCTAAAAACTCAATATTAAATATCTCTTTTAGCCGACTTGTCTTCTAGGGTTATGTAAAAATATTTTAGGGTTTCTTCTTGCTTCCCAAAATATTGTATTCTTGTCAGGGTTACACGTGGAGGTTAATACCTCCCACAACTACCATAATATTAACACTCCCTCCTAGTTAGGGAGGTATTGAAAGCAATGGTCTTAAGCACAAACATGTCATTCAATCGGTAGCATCATCATAGCCATACAGGCTATCTCATTATTAGATCATGAGCACCCTCATCATTATCAATATCATCTGATAGCATCAATTGCATCATCTCTCGGAGCCATATTCCATCTGATTAATCATGCATGATATTGAATAAGTCACTCACTCCATAGAGTGATACAAGAACCATTATTTTAATCCGGACATATGTCCTAGAAGAATAACTATTTCAACAGATATTGGAAGCCACGCCATGGGATACAAGGACTATTCTTCTAATCCAGCCATATTTCCTAGAAGAATAAATGTCCTGGACCATTTTCCTCCTGGAGAATTTTTGTCCACCAACATACTGACTATCCATCTAGATGATAATCGTTTTCAACACTACCGATAGTCTACATGGCAATCAGAACAATTTCATTCAATAGAACACAACTGTGTCTATCCATAGTAGTACACAACTACTATCCAGTGGTACACAACCACACCAAGTAGCACACAACTAATTAATCAGTGACACATAGTCACAACCGGTGGAAAACATTCACCACGGTAGCATACATCTACTGTCCAGAGACATACAACCTCCATAGAAACCATATCATCTAATATCAACCTGCATAGAAACAATATCATGATATAAATTGAGTCATCTGGGCTATTCTTCCACTCACATCTATGAGATATGGAAGAGAATATGCCCTCAGGAGGTAAAAAATCAGCCATGGGCTATCTGGACTATTCTTTTCAAGCATAAAAGAATAACTCTCCCTTATTTCTGAGCCTGGACCATTCACCTAACTGGGCCATTCCTCCCGCACTAATCATAGTGCAACATGGATAGAATAAGTTTTCCCTAGGGAATGTGTGTCCCTAATTTTTGAACCTGGACCATTCACCTAACTGGGCCATTCCTCCGACACTAATCATAGTGCAACCTGGATAGAATGAGTCTTCCCTAGGGAATGACTATCTTGACCATTTCCTAACGGAAATGATTGTCCTGCACCAACCTCCAAAACAGACCATTCTTCGAAACTGCTCACAACTGTGAACTTCAAAAGAATGAATTCCCGACAAGGCAGGCCATTCTACTTGACCACTATTTAGAGTGACTGCCAAGAAGAATGACTATCCTAGACCATTCCCCCACATTGGCCACAAGGGGAATCATTGTCTATGGTACATCAACAATCTATCGAACCATTTTCATTACAAAAATGACTATCTCATCTGGACCATTTTCCAAACTGAAAAATGCCTTTCCATGAGAAATCTCAAACCACTTTTCGAACTAGAAAGGAACTGCTCATCCTGGACCACTTTTCAAACTGAAAAATGACTGTCCATAAATCAATAACACATTAGTGCTCCCTCCCAACTTGGGAGTGATCTCTTCTTTTTTCAACAAGGAAGTTGTCTCCACGAGCCCCAACTTGCAATATTTTCATCTTAGACAAAGGTTTTATCAAAATATTTGTTATCTGCTCATCTATGGAGATATATTGGAGAACCACTTCTCTTTTCTGGACTTCATCAAGGAGAATGTAATGCTCGATATCAATGTACTTTGGTTTAATATGGAACACTGGTTTTATTTTAAGGCTTCATGTAGCTCTGATCATTACTATATATCATGGTCGAATTCATCACTTTTGTTTCCTGCTAGCTCATGACATCGTGGAAATGGATCAAACTGAAACATATCCAAGTAGCACTTCTTCTGTCATCATGAGAGTTTACCATGGATTAGCAATCCATCATACCAGACTTCTGAGTAACTATTCTGATACATTGTCTCTGTCATAGAAAATTTTCACCACGCTTCTGTTGTATTTGAGATACTCTGCATCATGTTGTTTGAATCCATACAAGGTCTTGTTATATCTGCATACATGGGTCTCTTTCTGGTATACCTCAAAAAATTGAGATTGCTTTACGTAAGCTTCTTCCTCAAATGATCTATTGGAAGAACAGTCTTTTACAACCAACTGATGTAAATCCATAGATACTGCAAGAGATATAATATCTCAGATAGAGGTGTATCTAGTTTACGGGAACAAGTTGTTATCATAGTCTTCTCCTCCTTATGGAAGAACCTCTAGTTCTGAATCTCACAATGCTTCCATTCATGATCCTTTTTTTTACAATTTCTTACATATACTATTCTTCATCATAACTTCCATTTCTTCTGCTTGATTGCTTCTAGTGGGTTCAAACCAAGTTGGTAGTCTTGTGATTCTCGGTATAATAACTGGTTGTTCTAGCTTTTCTTTCTCTCTTGGAATCTTCATGTTCTTCCTCATGTTTCTCTTTATCTCTTGGGTCCATGGAGTTTTCTATAGATTCCATGCCCTGGAGATTCCAACTTCTTCCTTTCATCATAGAATCATGGATGCAGATGGACAACCAATGATACTTTAAGGATTCTTTTCAAATAAGACTTATTCTAAAGTCAAATTGAACACGTACTGCTTTTCATGGCTGCTACTTTCAATGGGAACATGGAAAGATACTTCATAATCCTAAATGGATCATATTATTTAGGATTAGCTCCCTCCTAATCCTTGCTTCATGCATGAATGGATGTTATTATTTTGGAATTCTGTAATAAACTCCCTCCATCTAAGAGAGTCCACACTTTTGTCTGCATCCTTATTGCCTTCTGCAAAGTGTCACAAGTCTTTTTCTAATTTCCTCTTGATTGTTGACTTTTTTCTGTTTTGACTTCTTCTGGGTCTCTTCAAGTTTGATTATGATTTCATCTTATCTGGCAGTTTTTACTTATATAATAGCTTCCACAGGAATTGTTACCAAGGATTTTCAATGTACTTCATCTTCTCATGTGTATTGCTTGACTTGTAGTCATCGTGATAGCAATCCTTATCTTGTTATTCTTGTTTTAGAAGAAGAAGTACATTTTATCCTACTAGGCCTTCTTTGAGGGTTCCCTTTCTTTGACAATTGATGCTTCATGTGTTTCCTTCCTTTTCTTTAACTCGGGACAATGATTCTTGTAGTGACCATATTTTCGACCGTTGGAGCATTGTATTTTTGACATATCTTTCTCTTGATTTGGTTTCTTCCTTGAGTCAAACTTTTTCTTATTCCTGAATTTCTTGAACTTTGTTGTGTAGGCTTGATCATCATCTTTCCTTTGGAATTTCTCTTTTGCGCTAATCCTTGATTCTTCTTATGCACATCAAGTCCAAAGTTCTTCGAATGTGGGATACTCCTTCCTTGTGTTCATGCTTGCGGAAAATGCATCCCATGTCTTGGGAAGACCATTGAGTACTATATTTACCAGTTCCTTCTCTGAAATGATTTCTTCAATAGCTTGTAGTTGATCTCTTAACTAATATATTCTCACAATGTATGATTTTATGATGTCATCATCATTCATTTTCATGTCACAGAGCTCATTCTTCATAATCGTTACTTGTCCAATGTTTCTGACCGAGAAGAGGTTAGTTAGGGCATCGTACATCTTCTTAGATGAGTCAAGATGAGAGATGCAGGGTATCAAGTGGTTTTTTACAGAGTCCACTATGATACTCATGGAATTGATGTTATTGTCCTTGAACTTCTCCATAATTGCAACGTTCTGAGGTTCCTTCTCTTTTCCTTCTTCAACCTGTGGTTCCACAATCTTTCCTTTCACGATATCCAACACTTGATTTTTGGCAAGGATGAGGTCAATCCTTGTCTTCCATGCTTTGAAGTTAGAAGCCTCTTCTAACTTGTTTTCTAACTTCATAGAGTAAGTCATGACTTTCTTTGACTTGGTCAACCTTTGAATTTGACTTGGTTAACCTTTGACTTTGACTAAAAACTCTAACTTGGCATCTTAGCTTGCTGAGAGTACCAGGAGGTGCACTGGGTTAGGGCGCACTAGGCTATCCATAAATTAGGTCAATCTCTTCACTTAAGGTGCCTCAACAAGAGGGTTAGGGTTTCGTTGCTGCAGCAAAAATTGACTACAAATGCAACTATAACTGAGCAAATCCTCCCAATCTATCTTCCAACGATTAGACTGTCCGAAGATAGTGTGGGCCCATAACCTATTAGAAATAATATGTGTGCTTATTTAACCATAGACAATGTAGAAATATTGTCACCCAACCATAGACCGAAGCCACCCCCGAGCACCTTAACCTTGACAGATAATAATTCTGGAAGCAAACCCTAGGCCTAATATCCAATCAATGTAGCGTACCTCTCTCCAGAGCTAACACACAAGGCAGAAAGTCCAAACCATAACCAATAGAAAGTCCAAGCCTAAACCGAGAATACAGGTTGCAGTAGTTGCAACTACTCTCCATACTTGTGCACTTACTCAGTTTTCGCAGTGCACACTCTTACATTTCTACAGTTGTGAGTTGTGTGTATCAAATGAGATCTGGCGTACTGTATTTACACTGCTTCTCCTTAGCTGTCTAGGCTGACTTCTCATTCTGAAGGCTAAAAACTCAATATTAAATATTTCCTTTAGCCGACGTGTCTTCTAGGGTTATGTCCAAAGATTTTAGGGTTTCTTCTTTCTTCCCGGAATATCCTATTCTTGTCAGGGTTACAAGTGGAGGTTAATACCTCCCGCAAATACCATAATATCAACATCATGTTTGCTCGTTCACTTTTAATTTCCATGCCCAAAATGAAATTTGTGACACCAAGATCCTTCATGTCAAATTTAGAGAACAACTGAGTTTTCACATCCTGGATAATCTCCTTGTCGTTTCCTATCAACAACATATCATCCACATAGAAGACCAAATAAATAAGATGATCATTGATTAATTTGAAATACACACATTGATCCACTTTGCTCCTTGTGAAGCCAAGTCCCAACATATAAGTATCAAAATTTTGATACCACATCCTTGGTGATTGCGTTAACCCATACATGGACTTTTTCATCTTTCATACTAGCTCTTTCTTTCCCTTCACAACATAGCCTTTTGGCTGCTTCATGTAGATTTCTTCTTCTAGATCCCCTTGTAGGAATGTTGTCTTCACATTTGTCTATTATACTTCAAAATCAAAAGAAACAACAACAGATAACATAAATCTAATTGAATTTAACTTGCAACACTAGAAAAATATCACCAAAGTCAATTCCCTCTACCTGGGAATAACCTTTTGCTACTAATTGATCTTTGTATTTATCCACTTTTCCTTCTGCATTCAGCTTCTTCTTAAGCACCCATTTGATGCCAATCAATTTTCTTCTAGTTGACAACTCCGCTAGATCCTAAGCCTCATTCTTTTCCAAGGTTTCCATTTCTTCCACCATGGCCTTTTTCTAGAGTTTTCCATCCTCTGAATCCATTGCCTCCCTAATAGTTCTAGGATCACCTTCAATAATAAACAAAGAAAAAATTGAACGAAAATCAGGTGGAGTATACCTTTCCGATTTCCTTCTTTCTTGAATCGATCTCCTCAATACTGGAGTATGAGGATCTTCTTCTTCTGATTCTTGTTTTTATGTAGAGTCTAATTCATCATCCTTCAACTCAAACTCTATTTTCTCTGGTTTTTCCTTCCTTGGTAGGACTTCATGTTTAACAACATCTTTGATTTCTCTAAATACCACATCTTATACACTACCTTCTTATTTTCCAGGTTCCAAATATTATAACCTTTCAGACCATATTTATACCCAATAAAGATACACTTTTCATCATTTTCATCTAGCTTACTCTTATTTTCCTTTGGAACATGAAAATAGGCATCACAACCAAATACCCCGAGATGTGTGAGAGAGGGTTTCTTACTAGTCCATACCTTGTGTGGAGTCTTGTCATCTAGTGTTGATGAGGGTGATCAATTAACCATGTAACATGTAGTACCCACTACCTCTGCCCAAAATTATTATCCTAACCTGACACCACTAAGCATGCACCTTACTTTTTCCATCGACGTCTTGTTCATCCTTTCTGCAACTCCATTATGTTGAGGCGTATATGGAGTAGTTTTCTGCCTTTCTATACCGCACTTATTCTATAATTATTCAGATTCATTTTCGTAGAATTCTCCACCATTATCCATCCTCAACACCTCATTTCTCTTCTCTGTCTAATTCTCCACAACAGCCTTAAACTCTTTGAATTTGTCAAAGATTTCATATTTCTTCCCAAGGAAAAAAATCCATGTATTCCTCAAGAATTCATCTAGAAATGAGACATAGTACATAGATTTTCCTAGTGATGAAACCGACACAAGTCCAAACACATCATTTTGCACCAATTGTAAAATTCCCTCTTCTCTCATTGCACCAGAGGGGAATCTTACCTGATTCTGATTCGCATGTATGCAATGTTCACAAAAATCAAAATCCAAAGAGAATTTAGACATACCTTCAACCATACCTTTACCTTGTAGTACTTGAAGTCCCTTCTCTCTAATATGCCCTAGTATTTGATGCCACAACATAGTCTTTTCTCCAGAGACTATAGGATTTTTTTCTTCTTCAACACCAATCTCAGGAACAATAGAACCGTTGCACCCATCACTAATAATTCTTCCCAGTAGCTTATATAGGATTCCAATTCAAAATCCCTTCAACAACACCATTTCCCCTCAAACCATCTTGTATTTTTCTTTCTCAAACATTGTTTTTACCCTTGCACCATCCATTTTTCTTACATAAATTAAATCTTTGGCCAATCATGGGATGTGCAAAACACTAGGGAGTGTTATAATCCTTCCATCCATGAGATTCAACTTGAATTTTCCTCTCTATATGATTTTGGCTATTGAGTCGTCACCTAGGAAAACATCACCTCCATCATACCTTTCATATTTGCAAAACCATTCCCTGTGAGGATTCATATGAAAGGATGCACCCGAGTCAACCAACCATGCCTCATGATCTGCATGTGTGCTTGAAAAATCCAATTACACATCCCCTCCTTCCGTGGAGGTTTTTGCTTCTGTAGAAGCAACATCTTCAGATCTCTTCCCTCTCTCAACACTTTTGGATCTACATTGCTTCTTGCAGTGCCCTTATTTTTGAGATCTCTAGCATACCTTTACAAAATTTCTAAGATTCAGATCTTCCCTTAGATTTAGATCTCCCACTTGAGGACTTGGATCTGTTTCTTTCCTGGGAGCATCCTCTTACAAATAATGCATTTGTTCTCTATCCTTCCATGTTCTTCCGCCTCTTCTCCTCTGACAACAAGTATGAGACCGCATCATCGAAACTTAAAGTAGTTGTATTAATACCTGTGGCGACAACCAAACTATCTCACGAGTCTAGTAAAGAGCACAATAAATTAACACACTTATCTTCACCAAAAATCCTAATATCAACGATTGATAACTGACTTACCACAATATTGAAAGCGTTCAAATGTCGTGTCACAGAGTCTCCATGTTTCATCCTCAGGTTGTACAACTTCTTCCATAGGAACTATTTTTTTACTAGGGACTTAGATTGATACAAAGTGCCCAACTTATTCCCTAAATCCTTGGTTGTAGCGTCCCTTGACACATTTAGTAATACTGAATATGAGAGACAATTGGATTGTGCTCTTCACCTTTCGATCCAACTTTTCCCAGTCTTCTACTGATGTTCTTGAAGGTGTAGTACCTAGATCCACATCGATCCACTAATCTCTTTCCACCAAAATATATTCCATCTTGAGATTCCACAACTCAAAACTTTGTTGATTAAATTTCTCGATCTTTAATTTCAAACTGCTCACATTTCTTTTCACTTGAGGAATCAATACCACAAATCTCCCACTATAACAAGGTTTATCACAAACCCGAGCCAAACCCATGAGCACAAAGGCGTCCCCATGAAGCCAATAATTGTTCTGATGCCAAATGTATATTTTAACCTTGTACAATTAATTTTCGCAAACAGATTCTTAAACAAAACATAAAAGATATAATGGCAGACACACACACACACATTACATAGAGATTTTACCCTGGAAATCCAAACCGGGAAAACCAACAACCTGTTTAGAGCTGCACCTCTAATCTTCTACTCATCATATATCTTCATTGTTAATAATCCTATATATATATATATATATATATATATATATATATATATATATATATATATATATATATATATATATATATATATATATATAGGATACCGCGACATCCAAAACCCTTAATCAATTGACCCAGATAAGTTAACAACCCTAATTCCTTAACCAAAATTAGAAAACCATCGGCAAAACCCATGTGCCAAAAACTCACTAAAAGCGGACGCAAAAAATGCCAAATATTTTTTTTCAGGGGCACTTCTCCCAAACCCCCATGCAATGGGGCTCCCACCCCCTTGCAAACCCCCTGGATAGGGGGGATACACCCCCCTTCCAAGAGGGGGCTAGCACCCCCCCCCCTCGACATGCGCCCAACGCAACACAGACACTAGGTTTGGTCGGGAAAAGAATATAACACATACCCAATAGTCTATACATGGTTTGGGATTAGTTTTCATGGATGTGTAGTAACCCAACCTAGCTTGGTTGGTTGGAGGGGTGTTACCAACAATCACACACATATATTTTTTCCTTAATTGCATGTAATTAACTCAATCATATCTAAGCAACTAATACAACAACTATAACTATCCCTGAGGTGTAGGATAGTCGGTGATGGAGTGTGTTGTTAAGGCACTTTGTGATGTTAAGTCACCGGTTCGAAACTCAGGGACAAAAAATCCAGCCATGTTAAGGGTTGGTGTGGCTCAGGCCGGATGCGATCCCCGGGTGATTTTGATGGCTTAGATGCCCCTGAGTCGCGGTTTCTTAGCCACATGTTAATCCCACATGTCACAGACAAACTAACAAACAAACAAAAATACAACAATTATAACTATATAATCCAACAATCAACCACAACTAAATCACTAAAACAATAAAACTATAAAAACTGAAACGATAGGTACCTACTTTCCTTTTCCTTGTCCAAGCCCAATTTCCATTCCAAACTAATACATCACCAACAAACTATCAACCAGGGGGAAATTACATACAAGGGGCATATTTCCCCCCAACCGACATACCCACCTAAATTTAGGTGTTGCCCCCCCGAGCATAGCTCAATCTTAATGAGGGTGTAGCCTTAAATACTTGAGTACTCAAGAAATTTTACCCCTTTAGTTTCATAAGTTAAAAACATAATCAAACAATCACTTTGTTTAAAAAATAAAATCAACGATTAGACATCCAATTGATCAGCCATAACACGGTGGAGAGGCTCTTGGACTTATGACACCTCCATACTCCACAGGGTTATGGTGTGCAGGGCTATTTCTGTGACTCAAATCCCCTAATGCATACCCTTAGTGGGTTAAGAAACATACTTGGCAATGACATCCCTTTGCAAGGATATTACTACCAACCTATTGTGTGATGAATACCCTTAACTAGAAAAGTATGATACACGATAGTGGCATCCAAAGGGACAACAATTAAAAATTTCTAGGCATAAATGGGATTTAGTACAATTGGTTGGTCAGGTACACTCCTAGCCCCATCTACCCACATAGACTAGGATAGAGCATCCATCAGGTTGCTCACACAATTTCATAATCTAGATAGATCTCTTGCTTAAGTAGAAATTCCCAATGATCCCACAATAGCCAACCTCCCTCTCAAGGTAGACATCACTTTTCTCATTTATCAAGTGTAACAACTATCCTCATTTTTTTTCCTTTGTCCTTCCCTTTCCACATATTCGATCATACATGGGGCGAAATTACGGTTAGGAGTAAAATTACAAGTGTCATAAAGTGGGTAAAAATAAACTACAACTCATTCACCTTGGGCCCTTTTACTCCAGTTAAATTTAGGAGGATTTTTTCAAGTCATTTCCCCTTCCCGAGGCTTCCTAGATACTAGGAATAGGTGGTTTCCCTCATTAAGCACAAGCCTCATTTCCCTTGGATAGATTTCTCATCTCTTTGTTAATGTCTAACTTGCTAGATGTTAGTTTTTCCAATAATACCATACACAAGTATATATGCATCAAAACACGAGCATCATAACATCATGAATCATAATACATGATACAAAGAAGTATAACATCAATGATACATATACACCATCATCAAGTTAATAATCAATGCTCATCACTATTACTAAAGAGATTTTCCTCAATTATAATCATAGAAAATCTCATGATATTGTTAAGTAAACACATATATATTAATTCTCAACATCAATAATCAAGGAGCTACTCATTAATGATTCACCAAGGAAATCCTCATCACCAATCATCAAGGGAAACTCATCAATAATATCATTAAGGAAATAATCATCACTAAAAATTAAGTAAACACCCATCAATAATTCACTATGGGAATACTCGTAAGCATCGGTAAGGATATAACCAGTCATTAAGGACACATTCAGCCATAATACTCATCAATATGATCAATAATAATCAAGGACATAATTACTATTACTAATCACACAAGACATAATCATCAATAATAATCGTCAAGGATATAATTAACAATATTCACCAATAATAATTGCCAACAACTAAGAAGGAGATAATCATTAGTAATCATCAAGGGAAATACTCAAGCAATGATTAATAATTATCAAGGGAAATACTCATCAATAGTCATCAAAGACATTAAATCTCACCATTGTCAATAATAACAAAGCAAATAATCATCTATAATCATCTATAATCATCTATAATCATCAATAAACACCACAAGAATAATTATTAATAATCATTATCAAATGCATGCATATGCTAACATCAAAGTAACATCAATACTCAACATTATCAAGGAATTTTCCCACCATATGTTATTAAGAGAATACTCATAACAATTGTTAAGTAAACACAATGTCTCATGGCTCGATGTAAGTCAACATCAATGGAAGGATTAACAAGGGGGGATAATGGATCCAATACATCATCTCCTAAATGTTAAGAAATAGAGCACAAGACATGAATTGGTAGAAAATGATTTAGGCCATTCTCAACACATGTATTCATCTCATGATATCAATTCATAGTACATGTATTTGACCACCTCTATATTTAGATCCCATTGATAAATAATTAGTGGATAATGACAACATCTCATTAGTAGATAAGGATGAAAACTCATAAGAAGGTGATCTTGGACTTTGTGATTGTCTAGGGACTAATGATGTAACATTCCCCCCCTCAATCACAAATCTAAATAATTGTATCGATAAGGCAACATGAACTAGTGCATAAACTGGAATCATCTTCAATCTTCAATCTAAAACTTCTAAATTGGTCTTCAATGAAGATATGCCAAAAAAACCACCAATGTGGATGCATGTTGAATGGTTCATCTGAAATGAAATTTGGAAGAGAGTAGAAATTTTGGAAGTGAACAACTACGATGTTTGAACATTGCCTAATTACTTGATCATTTGGCAATTAATTTGGCTAGAAGAAACTAACATATTCTACTAATTTTATGAACAAATAGGATCACCGATTTTCTCTCTGAATTTAGACACAATTAGGTGTCAAACAACATCCAAATGAATAGTTGAAAAACCGTGAGAGGATTCTAAATTCCATTCTAGATATTCCCAAATACGTTGATTTGAAAATATTGATTTGAAGTTGACTGGATTGTAGATAGCCTATTGAGGAGAGCAGTTGCTATGTTGGAATTCCCAATTTTTTATTGATAAGACTTCAAAACTTGAAGCCTCACTATCATCATTGATATTCCTCCTTGTCAAGTGCAAAGTGAGAAGATTGTTGAAGGAATCCAAACTTGAGCTTTTGGATTCTTCTATTATGTAATGGTTCATCACTATATCTAGTGGTTTTGTTGGTCGACTACTAACCAATTTGAATTGATTAATGTGGTGTTTTTTTTTTACCACTAACCATTTTGATTTCATCAATGTCCTCCCCCCCTGATTTCAAGAGAGTACCTTTCTCTTTGATTCATGTTTCAATTTAAAAGACATGTAGAATTGGGCCCCAATCATATGCCCAAAATCTTCATGTGGAAAAATTGTTTGAAAGACTTCTGATTTTGTGATTTTTCCATGAAAAGTGTTTTTACCTATGTTTGAACATGATAATAAGAGTTATGCAACTTATCAACTTGTTGATTCCAACACCAATAACTTATCCAACCACAATGAGCTATTTTATTTTTAGTTTTCTTCCTATTTTTTCATTTATTTGAATGATGATTTGTATTCCCACAATCAAGACAAGGATGGGGATCAACACACTATGTCTCCAAATGGCCAACATGATGAAAATGACGGCACTCAACTTTTTCCTCAATATGTTTATCATCAACTATATCTTTAGCCTCGTTAATTTCTTCATTGTCTTCATTTTTTTATCAAGAAATCATGTACCTACAAACTAAACTGGTTTGGATTAATCTGGAATATGAAAGTCGATGCCTTTGTCATATCCTAAGCCATGTTTATTATTGTTAAATTGCAATTCTTCCCAAGGTTTGACAATCATCTTGGAAATATTATTTTGATGTTCTTTAAATTCACATATTGTTGCTTCTATCACTTTATGCCTATGCTTGTGACTCATCTTCAACAAGACTTATCTTGATCACTTTACTATATGACTTCATATCATGACTAGTTAAGGAGTCATCAACCATATATTTTGTTGTCTTTGTATTGACCACCAGGTCATTTGTATCACAAGTATCATCAACCATTTGTATGAGATCATTTGTTGTACATGTTGCATCAACCACGTTCTCAATTTGCTTCTCCTTTTCTATTAATTTTTGTTGAAGTGATTTAATCAATTTATCCTTTAGACAAATTTGTTTTTGAAGATCAATAAACCAATTATCCAATAAATGTAAGGAGTCTTGTAATTCTTTGATTTCTTGATTTGTATTTTGCAAATGCTTTCCTCCTTTACCCATTTTATATTTTTAATTTTGTCACTCTCATTTGTACTTGTTTTTTTTATATCATGCTCGATTTCTCTTCTATCATGATTAGGGTGTCGGGTAGCTGATCATGCACCCCAAAGTGTGATTTTTACGATGATTAAACTTTGATGAAGATGACCTCCTTATTTAATTTCAGGTAGGTCTTTATGACAATTTGTACAAAGGGTTTTGCAACTCATACCTTGATTCAATGACTCAAACGTGTTCAATTGACTATTGAATTTTCCATGAATCAATGTTCCATGAAATAGAACAAACACATGTTAGTCTCCTTTTACACGGGATTACACATTCACTATGGATGATTGAATTAATGTCTTTGATCAAGTTTTTTTTAATGCCTTGTTACACCATGTGTGTATTTATTGCCAAATTAAATATGTTTCAAATAACTGGACATAAACCATCAAAGCATCCAAGAAATCATGCACAATTGTACACAAGTACAAGTGTCCTCAAACCTCCTTATTCAAATTTCAGGATAGGTATAAGACAAGGGGCAAAGAATTCGATTTATTGTGATATCCTCTTTGTGATGACAATGATGTTTTCCCAAATACAAATAGAAGCCTTCAATTGTTTTCTACAATACTTCACCTTCACAATAATTTGACAAGGCTTCAATTGTGTTTTGAAGCAAAAATGATTGAAAACACTATTTAAAGATTGCTTTTGGCTTATACTAAAAACCAATAACTATTTAATGATTACTTTTGTCTTACACTAAAGAGCAATATCACGTATAGACCAATATTACCCTCACACAAGGTGGCTCCCAAGTTTCCCTTTATAATAAATTTATAACAAAATATGTAATGGTAGCACAAGGTCAATACACCAAGTAAACACTAGCACCCAATTAAAGAAACCCCACTTCACCTTGCAATAAGGGATATAGGCAATTTTGAATATAAATAAATGACTTACATGTTAGGATTGCATGTGGAATAAATGTCAAAGCTAAACAAAACAATCATATTACCTTCCTTGAGGCATGCATCTGAGTTGCTTGTAACTATTCGTGCATGTGGGCTACTAGAGGGAAATCCCACTTTCCAGTTAGCAATTTATGAATTCTTGGAAGATGGTCCATTTTTTTTTAAATGACTTCAAGAGTGTCATTCATAAACATCTCAACTTTTTAATGTTGCACCATTCCTTTCCAACTAGCATTTTTTCTCCACTGGCATTGCATAAATGCATTCCAACTATGCGTGGGTTGCTAGACATTGATTTCAAAATGGTTTCCCTTCAAAGTTTTCACAAATTACTTCATTTTGGCTGCCAAATTTTATGAAAAAACCTACCAAAATTGACCAGAAAAATAGTGGAATGGAGCCTTGATGAGATAGATTATGAATCCATTCACCCGCATGGATCACAAGGGCAATATGAAAATCCTCCAAAATAGGAATCTTACCTAATTTTTTGAAAAATCTATGTCGAAAAGATGGACTAACTCACTCAAATGATTAATCAAATTTCTTGCTTCAATGTTGATGCACACAAACACATATATGATTTGAGAATGGTTTGCAAAGCCTCGAATTGAAGCATACACGAATAGAGCATAAAATATCACGAAAGAGCTACGATTTGAATTTATCTGAGTGATTAGTTGTCAAAGTTGTGGGCATTTCCTTTCATGGTATAGGACCACAACCCTGCTCAAACCTTAAATACTCATTCGAGACGGCTTAATGTAACAAGAAGAGCCCAGGTCGATCATTGGGATAGATCTCAAAGGATTTTAATACAAAAAAATGTTGATACAATGCGTTGGGAGGTTTTTTTGCAAAGATCTTCGATGCCAACAATAGATTTTGCATTAAATCATTAAATCATGAATGTGTGATTATAGTGATTGTTGATGGTTAGAATTAATGCTTGCAGAGATAGATTTGGATTTGTTAAATCTAGTTAGCTGTGAGAGATCTTTTTCAACTATCAAATTTTATTTATTTATGTGTGTGGTCGAAAGATTCCTCTTGAGTTGTGGTGTTGTTGAGGAAAAGTTCTTGTATAAATATGTGATTGATTAATTAATAAAATATACAAAATTGTTGGGTGCATGATATATTTTTAAGTGGGTGTTAGAGTTGGTTACTCTGGGTGTAGCTCCCTCACTTGAGAGCCCAGAAAAAATGAGAATATGTGAGATATAATTTATGTAGTATAGTTGGTATTTTAGGAGTGTGTGTTGAATTTTTCTGTGTATTGTTTAGGTGTTGAGAGTGCAACCTGTGTGAAGAAGCCCATGTGCCTAAAGGTGCGAGCCACCATCAAAATGGAAGAAATCTGCCATGAATTAGAAGTGCGAAAGTTGTCATTTGATTCAAAGAGAGACGTTGTGTTGGAAGTGTTATCTCTCCAGGAAACTCTCCTAGGCTGTAAGTCGGAGATGCCTAGTAAATCACTCTTTTTTAGAACTATTTTCTTAATAATTGATGTAGTTTTTGGATCAAGATGAATATCTAGGGACTGGACTGCGTCTTTAAGACTGTCTAGAAATATCAAATATCACAAGGCCTTCTAAGAATGCAATCAGACAAGGGTTGATAAATAGAACAAAAGATAGTTGTTGAACCAGATTATACTCATATAAGACAATAAGCACAATGGGTTTAAGAACTAAGGCAATAACTTATGATTCTTAACTTAATCAATCAATTAGTGAGATGACAGTCACATGTAGATTGAATAAGTGCCAATAAAGAAATCATTCACTCATAAGATATCATAGAACGGAAAGAAAGGTCTGAAAACACAAATGAAAGAAGCTTGCAATGTTTAATATATTAAGAATGAGTCTTATTTACAGTAACAGCATGTAGAACCCAAAATCGAACCCTTGGTTCATATTCTATTCTAAGCTTTATAGCTTTACAAAGTAGTTCTGAGATCCTGAAAACAAGGTTCAAATATACTAAAGATAGTAACTCAAAATTCAGTTGCAAAAGATGTGGGATGATCCCCAAAGATGAGGTCAATCCCAGATTTCATGGTCTTTCTCTCTTTTTGATTGTTGGTGAAGTGCAGGATAGCCTCCCAAGGCTAAATGATGACTCTCCAAGAGAGGCAAATTCGAAT
>ML780031.1:139601-189841 GCA_009831015.1 Picea engelmannii | reverse complement strand
CATCTTCGTTAGGGTTTTGTGAAAGAAGTAAGGCAGGTTTATAGGCTCTCTGCCTGTGAAATGATTCAGAAGTTTAAAATGATAAAACATTACCCTGTTGTAGCGCCCCTCACAAGTGATATACACCAAAATTGTCTTCAATAGGGACTACCACTTTGGTTCCAAATAAGACATGGGAATATCCTTCTTCCAGATCAAAGCTTTATGCACCGGTAGCAAATATGCCCTGAATTCGATATTTGAAGGTGTGGTAGTCTTGAACCAACAGTCTCCCGACCTGGGTAAACCTGTGTACTCAGCAATGGCTGCTTCGTCAATGATAATCTCCTCCTTGCCAACTTTAGCCGTCCTTCCATCATAGGAAATAACAAAAGATTTGGCCACCTGTTGGGGAAATCTGGTTAATTTCTCACAGTATGCAAAAACTCCGGTCTGTTTGAAAAATTCGGCCACCTGTGGGTGAGCTTCTAAATACCAAACTCCATCTACCTCAGATCTCAAAGCTGGCCCTGCTTTCGACATGGGTCAATGTTCAGTGTGCCTATGATTATGGGGAGCTGGACGTCCAAGGAGACAATGACTCTAGAAATTAGGCAGACAACAAGTATCATTCATGAAAAACTGGTGGAACAGGGTGACACAAACATTAGGATTACCGAGTTTAGAAAACTAACCCAGTTTCGGATGACAATTTGACTGAGAATATACCGAAACTTTAGATTTTCGGTGGCATTTTCATTTATGAAACTGAAAGAGGATAGATTCTGAGCTTACCTGATAACCCGACCAGGCTTACTTGACTCGAGAGTGCTTGCTGGGCTCTAATGGCGCTTTGACAATTCACCGGAGGAAACGGGATTAGAATCTCTGAAAATACGATTGACTGATGAAATCGCAAACTCGCAGTTTAACTGAGCAATCTTCGGGATTCATAATGACTCATCGAGGATTCAATGAAGGAATAACCAGATCATGATGGTTAGTGTACCTGCGACTGAAATGGAGGGAGGCTCCGTGAAATCATACATGAAAATCACCGCCGTGTTTGGATTTTGAAAAGACCAATGTTGTTGAAAGGACACAGGGACTTCAAAACTTTTGGGTAGACACCACGAACGTGCATCCCCTCCACCATGGTGAGCTTTCGGCGGTTACGTTTTAATCATTGTGCCAACTTGACAGCTGGCTCGTGCGAAAGCACGGGCTTTCCATTTTTACCGTTGAAACACTTTCGGTGGTTAATCGCCTTCTTGCTTCGACCCCTTAACTGCCGGGAACAAAGGCTTTCGGTGGTTAATGAGTACATTTGAGGCTCGCCTAAACCACCGAAACTTGATATTCTGACTTTTTCTCGACCAAACCAACTTCAAAATCTCTTTTGAGCTTATTTTCAAAATACAGACTCTCTAACCTACTTTAAAAAATTTCATTCAAAATTTAGACCTCAACCTATCACCTCAAAACGCAAAAAATCCACCAATTTATTTGAGGAGATAACAGGAAGATTTCAGAAAGTAAGAGAAAAATCGTGCTCTAATCCATCATGAACAAAAGTTCCAAGATAGTGACATCATAGTGTTCTTCCCAGATGTGTATCAATCATCGAGTTTGGTGACATCATCCAGTTTGAGGGCTGCTTTAAAAAAAAGTTTATGATATGTTCATAATCTTGGGGGCCAAAGGAGAAATCAAATCCGTTGGATGATTTGCTCATGAAGGAGAAATCAAATCCGTTGGATGATTTGCTCATGAAGGAGAAATCAAACTGTTGGAGAAATCAAATTGTTGCCTTAAAGAAGCTGCCATTATTTTGCTTAAAGATCCATCAAATCGCTACTTTATTTTGCTTAAAGATTAATAAAGTAAAGTAGAGATCTTAAAGATCCATCAAATCGTTGCCACAAAGAAGAAGGCATGTTGGATGTGAAGGGGATGCAAAACGTGTGGATGAATCACTGATTAAAGGTTGCCTCTCATCAAGGAAAATTGTTGTGTGTATTTGCTATACGTGTTCAACACAAGAACAACATGTGCATGCCACAGAGAAGGCTTTATCAATTATTGTGTCCAACAATTTGCGTACAGTTTCATTTTTGTGTTCATTTAGTCGCTACAACTATTGACGAGAAGGAGATATGGGTGTGAAAGAGCACCATTGTGGGCAGTGGTCACTCTAAAGAAGAGCCATGCTCATTATAAAGAGGAAGTTGCAATTAACGACCATTGTAAGTAAGAGCTTGCTAGCAGAAAGAGTTACACAGTAGAAGCACGTTTTTTTGTTTTCTACTAAGTTTGTTGTATTAGCATTATTTCGTTTGTAAAGATCATATCATGAAGAATAGAATCATAGAACATAGTAACATAATTTAAGTTGGTGGTTCTTGATGTTCTTCGGTGCCACAAGAACATATCATTAATTTAATTATGTCTATAGTTTGTTACAAGATGATGTTTTTTGTTGTCCTTTGGTGCTCCAAGAACAACATTTACATGTTATCTTTGCACGTTTGTGTATGTGAAAAATGTCAAGTTGTATGATTGACCACTGGATACATTCAATATCTAGACTACTTTTCTATATAATTGTCGAAATACATAGTTCGTTGCATTTTCACAAATGGAAGTATGTTCATAGAGTGATTCAGTATCGAGACTATTTTTCAGGGTAGTCGAGAATCATTGATCCTACAAATACATCATTGATGGTCAGAAACAATTGTATCTTAAATGGATCAAGTGGTAGCTCGAAGTTGATGGTTGAAAAAGAGCGTAGTCTATGAGATTTCAGAGTGGGTAGAAATGTTGATGAAGACCACACCATACATAGATCAAAGTTCCAATTTTTTTTTTATGTAATTTCCATATTGTTTTTTGTGATATAAGCATTAAGGGAGGGTGTTAGAATTAATGCTTACATAGATAGTTTTGGATTTGTTAGATCTAGTTAGTTGTGACAGATCTTCTCCAACTATCATATCATCTTTATTTGTTTGTGGTTGAGAGATTTCCTCACGAGTTGTTGTGTTGTTGAGGAAATCTTCTTGTATAAGTGTGTGCTTGATTAATTAATAAAATATACAAAATTGTTGTTTGCATGGTATATTTTTAAGTTTGATGTGTTAGATTTCTAGGTAGATAATTGAGGAGGGTGTGACTTAAATCGATGTCCACAAATATCATATCGCTTGAAGAAATAGCTTGGTAAAGAATTTGGATTCTAGAGATTATTGATAACAAATAAAAAAGATTTTTGAAATCAATCTCAGAGCATTCAGATATTTGAAATCATCTCAGAGCATTCAGATATTTGAAATCATCTCTTGAAGACAAATAAATATTATGATTCTCAATCTAAAAATTTGAGCATAAAGAAACAACTGTGGAGCCAAATGTAAGGTATTATTTGATGAACCACTTATTTGCTTTGACTGTGGAATCGGTTACATCATATCATTAGATCTCATGATTTTTCAATGAGACAACAACCTTAAATGTAAATCAAACTTTCAATATATATCTTTACAAGGATTTGATCTATTTAGTCTATACTCATACAACATGTACTTTGATATGTCCTCTTTAGACTAATACATATCCCTTCAATTTGGACCTTCCAAGGGAAAGTTATGATGGAATTACTAGAACTTATTGTTTTTTCCTTATTTCAAGAGATCGAACTTATACAACGTCACTCCTCACTTGTAGTACCTCAAGTTGTGAAATTTGAACATGTAATACTTTGAACAAACCTCTTTCCAATAACACGAACCTTACTTCAATTGACTCTCTTAATCTCCTAATGTGATCTTTTTGGTAGAGCATGTGCTTTAAGAAAGGTTCCAAGACTAAGAAAAAACCCTAACTTCTATACCTTGTACTATGAAAATTATGGTGTCCTAGAATCTAATTTTTTTTATCGCAGATACTTGGATGTTTCTTCTTTCAAATTCCACAAGTGGTACTCAATTTGGACCTCTAGATCTTCAAATTAGACTATTTTGATGAAACCACCTATTTAAGCCTAGTTTGAGGACTAGAGAAAAATCCTAACTTATATAGTCTGCAACTCCAAAAATATGGTAAGCCGGATCCTAAAATTCGTACCCATGCACTTCATTGTTTCTTCTGTCAACCATGAAATTGTCATCCAATAACAATTTTCTCAAAAAATGTTTGAGCGAAAATGGTAATATGACTTGTCTAAAGGAGCTAAACCAAGGATCGCCCGCTCTAATACCAAATGTTAAGGTCCAAATAACAAGAATATAAAGAACAGGTAATGTCACACCTTGAGAATGATAAAATGGTAAATTAATAGCAATGCCACTTTGAGAGAGCAACTTCATTTACACATTATGTTTACAAATAACTCTTGATGATCCTTAAAACTAGACCCCATTGGTGTGTGTGTGTGTGTGTGTGTGTGTGTATTAGAAAATGGTACAATTCCAAATAATGAGTTGGCCCCAAATGACAAAAATAATATAACTATAGTAATGTAATGGCCAAGACCTAGAGGCTTAACAACTAGGATCCATGTCAAGTAACAAGGGCATGTACATTCCAAATAAGGTTGAAGCACATCTCAATGATCCAATCTTTTACCTAAGGAAATGGAAGAGAGGCGAGCTAAAGGAATTTGCTTTAGATGTGACAACAAGTGTTCCAAAGGGCATTATAAGTGCCTAGAAATAAGATTGATTATATTAGAAAACAAGAATGAAAATGAGGGCCCTCAATAAGAGGTTGAAGAAGTAATTGAACAACCATCAATGCAAGAAAAATAGGCACCATATCATTGTTGATTTTTCAATAAGCAAGGCTTAAGCATGAAGTTCATTCCATTTTAGCATTTTACTTGAACCATAAACAATTTGTTGCAGCAACCAAGATCACAAGAAGAAACAACATGCACAAGAACACAAGAAGTATCCTGGGAAACCCTTCTACACAAGGGAAGAAAACCCAACCAATCCTTTGCTATATTCTTCAAGAGAAAGACCTCCACCACCAAGAAAACCTAGCACACAAAAGGATGCTCACAAACCCTAGAAGACTAGTGCCCAAGAGAGGTGCACACTTTTCCCAAGAAGATGTACTTGCTGAAATTTCCAAACTCACACTTGAGATATGATTCATCAATGGGGAATTTACCTTTACTTATATTAGACTGAACCTGTCAACATAAGTGTCTATTGGCACAATAGGGTCAACCTCACTAACTCACAATATAATTAATAATTACCAGATTAATTATCTTTTACATTAATTATCGTTTACATTAAGGTGGGGCCGACTTGTACCCTTTACACTACAATTAGGGTTACAGGTAAGTCTGACTCTTGAACAATATAGCAAGGGATCTCATACACCCACTAGTGCTCAATCACTAGGGGCACATCCATAGGGATGTCCATATCTCTATATCACTGCGTCTCACAGGAGAACCACACTCACTAGTGCTCAGCCATTAGGATCACGTTCACCTGTGTTCATCCACAGGCACGTCCAACTCAACAGATCTTCTTTCCCACTGCATTACACATGAGAGTCATCTGGAGTTCATCAGCTCAACTCTCTGCTCAGAGGAGGCTAATACATCGTTTTCATCTCTGTCTCAAAACGATGCACCCAGCTCATGGGAATTCAGACGTTCACTTGTGCTCAACCACATGTACATCTAACTCAACAAATCTTCTTTCTCACTATGTTACACAGGAGAATCATCTGGAGTTCATCTCAACTCTCTGTAAGGAGGAGGCCAACGCAACGTTCCAGTTATGTCTCGGATAGGAACCACACACCCAACTCATGGGCTCTCTCTCAGGTCGACTCAATTAGTCTGTGTCCTGGAAGATGTCTCACACAGTTGTAATCATCAATAGTTCCTCTCAACTAGGGAGGAATTCTCCATCAGGCCAAGTCTCGCATGAAAGTACTCGAATTTTGTCTTGGTTGTAGTCATCAACACTCCCTCTCAACTAGAGAGGTATTATTCACCAAGTCAGTTTGGTGAGGATGTCTGCAATCTTCTCATGTGTAGGAAGGTACTGCATGTGTACTGCTTTCCTCTGCATCATGTCTCTGAAAATGATATTTTATCTCAACGTGTTTTGATCTATCATGAAACACACGGTTCTCAAAGAGCTTCACACAACTCATAGAATCCATCTCATGATCAAGTAAGTCTGTCAAAAGCTTATGAAGACACACTGCTTCACACACTCAATGATATATATACTCTTCTTTTGTGGTACTCAAGGCCATAGAACTTTGTTTCCTGCTGCACCAGGAAACCATGGAAAACTCCAACAACCGGATGTGCTCTTCTGGTCTATTGTACTCTTGCTCAATTTGTTATCGGCATATCCCTACAAACTCAAGTTCACACTGGAGGCATATCTCAGGCCATATCCAAATGTGCCTCGTATATATCTCAATACATGCTTTACTTCTATCCAGTGAGTCTGTCTCTGGTGACTCATGGATTGACTAAGCACATTTGTTGCATAGCATATATCAGATATGGTGTTAACTAGATACATCAGTCATCCAATCAACTGTGGATCAATCTCGTCTGAATCATCATTATTCATTTCTATTATCATGGATTTGCATTATGTCATACTGAACTTTTTTAATATTCCCACTGTATATTTTCCTTGACTCAGGAAAAATCTCATCGGTCCTTTGTCATACTTCTTATCCTAAGAAGTAGTGCATTATACTCAGATCCTTTATCTCGAAATCAGAAGTCAAAGCTTACTTGTATCCAACAACAAGGCTTTCTGAATAAGTCAACAAAAATCAGGCTTTTGTCACCAACACTCTAATAATATAGGTTTGGATTAACAACACTCTTGCTGAAACCAAAACTCATCAAGAATCCATCCATCTAATATAGTTTCCAACTCATGGGTGGTAGTATATCGGGCTTACTGGATCAAGTGTCTCATCATAGACAACTCCTTGTGTTTATGAGAATCCTCTGGCTATAGATCTCGCTTTGTATTTCTTGTCACTTCCATAGGTTGCATGCTTGATCTTATATATCCACTTGGAAGTCACCACAGACTTCCCTTTTGGTCTCTGAACAATATCTCATACATCATTCTTTAAGATATACTAGTATTCTTTTGTTATGGCATCTTGCCATACTTGTTCACCCATTGCTTCTCCATGACAGGGAGTCTCAGAATCAATGAAGTGGTGCATGGCTAAAGAATAGCTTGAAAATCTCTTTTGTTTTCTCAGGATGTACCTTGAGGGATTTGTATGTTCCTCTGCCTCCTGTAGAATTTTGTCGACCCTAGGCAGGCGTTTTATGACCTACTGCAATATCTCTGGGCATGTCAACTGGAGCAGCTGAATCGACTGGAATAATGTATGTCTCCCTTTGAACTGCTAAAGGGGGAGAAGGTATTGTCTCTTCCTTCTTTTCATTTTGTTTTGACTCCCTCTCGAGTCAATTAACTCTCTCTGAAGTCTGAAGGATGGAAGTCTTCTTTTATTTGCTTGCTAGATCTTTTGTCTTCTTGACCAACATAATAATCAATCAATAAGGTTTGGACTCCCGTACCAGGGATAATGGTCCAAGTCATGAGGGCTCCCACACTGGAGATAATACCCTTCACTTATTAAGAATGCAATCAACTATAAAATTAATGATCAACCAATTTATCGGGATCTGTAGTCATGTTCAATTCTGTGATTGATTTAGAGGAAATTCTTCTCCTCTCTCTTATCTTCATTCTTTTGGGGTGGGTCTGGATCAATGTCAGCGATGGAAGCATATTGTCTTCCTTTCTTCCTGGTTGGACAATTTCTTGCATAGTGCCCATATTTGTCACATCTGAAGCATTGAATTTCTGAAACATCTTTTCTTTGATTATGACCTGAGGCTGATGGAGACTTCTCATCTCTGAATGCTTGTCTGAAGTTTCTTTTAAATCTTCTTCCTTTCTTTGTATGAAGTGCAAGAGCATGGTTTTCATCAGGGGAGTCTTCCACTCTATTTCTAAGTCTAAGTTCTTCTTGAGTACAGTATGTCCACAGACGATCAAAGGTTGGTAATTTTTCTCTTCGATTGATGCTTTGAAGAAAAGGCTCCCAATGTTTTGGAAGATTGTTGAGAGTAGATAAGACAAGTTCTCTGTCAGACATGATTTCTCCAATGGCACCTAGTTGTTCTTTGATCTCCAATATCTTCATAAAGAAGGTAACAACTATATCACCTTTTGTCATCTTGGTACTTTGAAGCTGGCCCTTTAAGGTAAGAGCTCTAAGAGTGTTGTCACTTTCAAACATATCTTTCAGTGCTTCATACATTTCATAAGTTGTCTTTAGGTTAGCAATACGAGGTAAGAGATGATCTCTTACTGAGTAGATGATTATTTTTCTTGCCTTGACATCTTCTTCCCTTCTTATTTCTTTCTCTTCATCGGTAGTTGTATCTGGTAGAGTTTTTGTTACCACATTCAAAAGGTCATCTTCTTCAAGGGTGAATTGAAACCTCGACTTCCAGGAGCTGAAGTTGCTTGATCCATCAATCCTCTCTTCTAAAGTTTTGTTCTTCATTTTTTCGGATTTCTTCACAAACTCTCGCTAACTGGACTTAGAAAACCTAATGGTTAGGTTGGACTAGTAACCTTAGGTTTTGTTGGGCTTATGAATGCCAACAATAACCTTTGAGAGTGTCACAGGAATACTTGTTGAGCTGAAACGTTTCTTCAAAAAGTTGGAGAAACCCTAAGATCAAGACTCTACAGAAAATTTCGGAACCCTAGAAACCCTGGGGCCAAAAACTCAAAATCCTTAGAAATTCACTTTGAAGATCTCTTGAGGTGCGCCGAGGAAGGTCGTACAACTTTATCCAAGTTTCAGTCCCAACGTCCACATGTAAGGTGTTGAAAAGGCCAAACAAGTGAGGGTCGTATGAATTTCTGCAGAAACCCTAGAGGTTGTACGGAACGACAGAAGGAGGACGACTTCGCTTTTAAGTGCCTGTGCAGGGGTTCTTCAAGACGTATGCTCTGATACCATGTTGATTTTTCAATAAGCAAGGCTTAAGCATGAAGTTCATTCAATTTTAGCATTTTACTTGAACCATAAACAATTTGTTGCAGCAACCAAGATCACAAGAAGAAACAACATGCACAAGTACACAAAATGTATCCTGGGAAACCCTTCTACACAAGGGAAGAAAACCCAACCAATCCTTTGTTATATTCTTCAAGAGAAAGACCTCCACCACCAAGAAAACCTAGCACACAAAAAGGTGCTCACAAACCCTAGAAGACTAGCACCCAAGAGAGGTGTGCACTTTTCCCAAGAAGATGCACTTGCTGAAATTTCCAAACTCACACTTGAGATATGATTCCTCAATGGGGAATTTACCTTTACTTATATTAGACTGAACCTGTCAACATAAGTGTCTATTGGCACAACAGGGCCGACCTCACTAACTCACAATATAATTAATAATTACCAGATTAATTATCTTTTACATTAAGGTGGGCCCGACCTATACCCTTTACATTACAATTAGGGTTACAAGTAAGTCTGATTCTTGAACAATATAGCAAGGGATCTCATACACCCATTAGTGCTCAGCCACTAGGGGCACATCCATAGGGATGTCCATATCTCTATCGCACTACGTCTCACGGGAGAGCCACACTCACTAGTGCTCAACCACTAGGATCACATTCACCTGTGCTCATCCACAAACACGTCCAACTCAATAGATCTTCTTTCCCACTGGATTACACAGGAGAGTCATCTGGAGTTCATCATCTCAACTCTCTGCTCAGAGGAGGCTAATACATCGTTTTCATCTTTGTCTCAGAACGATGCACCCAACTCATGGGAATTCACACATTCACCTGTGCTCAGCCACAGGTACGTCTAACTCAATAGATCTTCTTTTTCACTGCGTTACACAAGAGAATCATCTCAACTCTTTGTAAGGAGGAGGCCAACACAACGTCCCAGTTCTGTCTCAGATAGGAACCACACACCCAACTCATGGGCTCTCTCTCAGGTCGACTCAATTAGTCTGTGTCATGGAGGATGGCTCACGCAACTGTAATCATCAACAATCATTACATGCCTTGGTAGGGATTTCCACCCTGCAAACCCTTAAGATTGTTGGATACATTAAAAATCAAAGGTTAATTGTCCTTGTAGACTCAAGTAGTAGCTAAAACTTCATCAATAAGAAATTAGCATATTCTCTCAATTGCTGTGTAGCCAGTGCCAAATTTCCAAAAGATGGTGGTGAATGAAGGAATTATCTCGAGCAGAAAAATGCCACAATTCCAAGCTTAGTTTGGGAGATTACAACTTATCAAACCCCTGTATGCCATTCTTATTGGAGGGGTAGATGTGGTCGTAGGGGTGTAATGGTTTAAACCTATAGGCGTGATTTTCATGAACTATAATGAATTACTTAGAAGGTCCCCACAATGAATTACTTACAAGGTTCTTTGGGAAGGACAATAATACCAACTCAATGGCCTCAAGTCAACTCCCGCCCAAATGATTAGCTTGCATGCAATGGAAAAGATCCTTAAAAGAAGTACTTACGGAGTCATTGCTAGGTTTTATTCCATCAAAGTCCAACATGAAGTTGAAATTATTCATCAGACTTGATACATACCTTGGAAATGCATATGACAGTCTTTGTGGAAATACCTCCATCTAGAGATTATGGGCTCATAGGGAGTACACCCCCCAAAATAAGGCCTTACAGATATATGTATCATCAAAAAAAGAGTTTGAAAAACTGGTATAAGACATATTGGTTGTAGGTATCATTATAACAAGCAAGTGTTCTCAACTCCAATAGTGATGGTAATAAGAAAAGATAATTCATGGAGGATGTTCCTAGATTATAGATGTTTAAATAAAATCACCATGAAGGATAAATTTCTCAATTTTTCGATGAGCTTCATGGACAGCCTACTTTACAAAGTTGGCTATCATCTAACAAATTAGATGGATAAAATACGACATTCTTAAAGCATCTTTTTGGACAAATGGAGGACATCATGATGTTTTAGTCATGTCTTTTGGGTTGACCAATGCTCCATCTACTTTCCAAAGCCTCTTGAACAAGAATTTTATACCCTCTCTTAAAAAGTTTGTGCTTGTTTTCTTTGATGATAAATTCATAGAAAGACATGAAAAGAACACCTACAACATCTCAAGCACGATCAACTCTATGCAAAAGGGTCCAAATGTAGTCTCAGTAAACAAGAGGTGGAATACTTGAGTTATATTGTTTCACACGAAGGGCTTAAGCTTGATCCTCAAAAGATTAGGTCTAACATAGAGTAGCTTATTCCCAAGAACATCAAGGGTCTTAGAGTATCTATAGCTCTTATGGGATATTGTAGGAAATTTGTTAGGAAATTTTTTTGTGAAGAATTTTTAGAAGAAAAAAAAGGATTTTTCCAAGTAAATGACGTGATTTTTACCTTGCAATTAATTGCGAAGGACAAAAAGTTAGAAAATTTTCCAAATTTTTACCCATTTTTAAAAAACTAAATCTCACATTACTGTCACAGTTTGGACAACAATGGCATGAAAAGTGGGCAAGGCAAGCAGAATGCACATAGCCATGATTTCAGGAATACATATTATTCTCGCAGCTCAGAAATACAACTGGATGGAGAATACAACAAATGTATACCATGAAAGAAGAGAGTAAACTAAAGGTACACTGAATTCAGAATCTAAATTGTTTAATAGAAGAGTATAATTACCAAGCCAGTAATAGAGACTTAATATACAGTCTAAATGCTATCCCTTGGCATTGGGTACACTCTATTGTTCCTCGTCCTTAATTCTTTTTAAGCTCTGCGTCAACCAGATAGCAGTCTCTCTTGATGAAACTATATCCTTTCCAAAAGGCTTGAGCACAACAGCAAGTTCTTCCAGTCTATGCTGCTGCAGAAGCTGTGCAGACAGCTCTAACAGACCTTCAAGAGCATCTGCTCGTTGACGATATGATCGTACATCAAGTCCCTTCCCCTGATATTCTTCTTCTTTGTGGGGAACATTCTGTGAAGGTTGTGATATGGAATGGCTTGAGACATTAGTGCCTGATGGTGCATTCTTTACCTCCACGTCATCCCTTTTCAAGTCTGGCAATGAGGTGGGCATATCTATCTCTACACCATCCACAGCTGGCTGCTCCCCACCAATCCTAAAAGTGCTGTGCCTAATCACATGTATAACGTCATTGAAGGCAGGGCGCACATGTACAGGTGACTTCTCATTGGTCTGAATAGTTCCCTTCTCCTGAGTTCTGCCATATTCCTCCTCATTTTCCTGATACAATGTTCTTGGCTGCTTACCATGGCTGGTAGGCGTTGAGCAAGTAGCAGAATAATAATCTTGCCTGGCTAAACATGATGTACAGGACTCGTCTCTTCCACTGGCAGATGGAGAACAGCTGTGGAATTCTGTGTGTGTCTTTGACTTTGATCCAGGAACTTCCTTGACAGGAAACTTTACATGATCCAGTGCTTTGGATTCACAAAAAGATGATGAAGAAATGTTGAATTCTGGCATAAAATCCAACCTCGGAGCATTTACAGACACATCAGGAGATTGATCATTATTGGTCACATGCTGAACTGATTCAGGACATGAATCTTGCTTGTTGGTCGACATAAATGAGGGCATTCTTTTTGATGCTACACCATCACCATTGTTTGCACAGGTTTCCAGTTCTGTTCTAACAGAAATGCTGTTGGAGAGCTTTGTTTGTACATCAGGAGCTACTTTAACACTACCAGTGGTAGGAAATACAAAGGAATTTGCACTCTGTACTTCACTAACACTTTGATTATTCTCTTGCCCTATCTTGACAGAAGTAACACTGGTTATCTCCTGCAAATCCGAATTCCCTTGAACAGTTGTAACAGTGGAAACTGGGCACAACTGTAATGGATCACTCAAAGTCTCAGAAGGCATATGACCATCTTTCTGCATCCCTTCATCAAAGATATTAGTTGGTGCACATCCTGAAGCATTGGGGGTCGCAAGTAAATTTGCAGAACCAAGTGGAAGGCAAGATTGTTGATATGATATACAGGTTTCAGGGTGCAGGTTGCAATCTTCCTCTTCTTGTATGTGCAGATCTAACTGACTTTGCACAACAGAGGCAGTTTCATCTGTTGTATTGTTACCAGAAGTAAAAATATGTCTCATCTTCTGAGAATGAGGAATTGAGCCATTTTCCTCCATTTGCATTGATACATCATCAGATATCCTTTCCAAACCAGGGACTGCCTCTGAACATACGTAATCTATTACAGGGAAATATTGCCTGGCAACACTTTCATTTGGAGGCAATTGTATGTTACATTCTTCTCCTGATTGCAAAGACTTGCTAGTCAATTTCGTTTTCTGAGCATCAGAAACATATTGGGCCTTTCCATTCACAAGTGTTGAATTTTGCTGATTTGACAATTGTTGATATTCAGGGTGGACATACTCTCCCTCGGTTGTAACATAGACATCATTACATATCACTCCTTGTGCATTGGATACTGCTTGAACAGTTGTACCGTTAACAAGAGTAGAAGGCTGCCCAGATTCCCTCTGAGTCTGTACACAAGGAATAACATCAGCATTTGCAGAGAGAGCCTTAATACTCAAACTATTAGACACTAATTGAGATTCAGGAAGATGCATGAAGATGTCTTCTTTTTCTTGTGCAGGAACATCATTAGGTATCTTTCTTTGTAAATCGGGCATTTCATGGACACTTGTAGTGATAGATACAGGTTCCCTCAAGACTTCATGATTGTTTGGAAGCTGTGGATCAGTTTCTGACCCTCTGGACATGAATGTTTCCTGCGGTAACCTGGGAGCAGAGGTGGCCAAAGAAATTGTCCTCTGATAATCAGGAACTTCGAAGGTGGCAGCAGTGTCAACGGGAGGATTATTTTGTTTGGTCAATCTTTGAGACACTGGGGAGCAAAAGTTAATTTCTTGATCCCGCTTCACATTTCCATCCATACACAGCACCCTTTGAACATCAGGAACTACTTGAACATCTAAACTTGGAGGTTTTAGACATGATTGTCTAGATACCTTTCTGGCTTCAGCATGGGGATCACAAAGTATTTCCTCATTCAAGACTTCAGCTTTGTCAGATGCTCCCTTAATTTCATTTTGTGGGCGAGAACCACGAGTGTTTGGGGATGAAGCCCTTACAGGACCCACAGGTTTAGAGGAAACTGGAAATGAGGACCTTCGGGCTGGAGTGGCAGAGGGTGGAGGACGCTGCTTTGTCTTCCCAGCAATTGCTCTTTCGTCTGTAGCCTGCTGCAAAGGTGATGTATGTTGAATTGTTTCATGTCTAGGTTTACTCCTTGGGGTGGACTCTGCAATAGGCAGCTATACCGGAAAATAGAAAGGAGAGGCAGTTAAAATGAATGCCAAAACTTATAACCAAGAAAACACTTCTTAGAAATAACAAAAATATTGCATTTCGTATTCCTTCAATTTAAATAAATAAAACGCATACTGATTTACCACATGCTTCAACAGAGATGCTGGCTGTGCCCTCTTAGAAGAATCCACATTTGCTTTTGGTAAAGCCCCAGGTTTGTCTTGATGGAACCTGGGGATAGCAGAAGCCACTGTTCGGCTCACACGGTTGCTTCTTAATGGGGAAGCATTTGTTGGAACTTTTGCTTCCTCTTTTAAATTCACTACTGGACTTTTCTCAGGTTTCAGCTGTTTTCCATCAAATTTAGGTCTATGTTCCCTCTGAGGTATCTGCGACAATTTGGTCTCATCTTCTTCAGGTATATTAGTGGTAGAAACACCTTGGATGTATGCCCCAGCTGTTTTATTTCCTAAACTAGCAAATTGCCAAAGTTGGCCATCAGCCTCACTGGAATCATTTAAATTGTCGCTTGGAAGTGTATAGTCATTATTGGCTTCGCACTCATAGGCCACATCTGTACTGTTTTTCCCATTTGCACTGAAGCTATCCCTGTCACTGTTGGAATGGCTATGGCTACTGCTCTGGCTTTCCTCCATGTTTTCCTGAACACGGCGAACCTTACGAATTGGTCTATCAGGTGTTGTACAAACTACGAATCCAGCTTGAGCAGAACATTGAACCACATAAGGTTGCAGATGAGGATGCCTTAAAATTTCAGCAGCCTACAAGCACTACCAAGATCAGTTGGAAGAGTGTTACCATTCAAAATTATAAAATTAGAAGGCCAGCAATGACAGACACTATGCATTTTCCAGACTAGCTTTACCGTGGGTCTGTGTTCTGGATTTTTCCTCAGCATGCTTTTAATAAGACTTCTCCTGCAGCCATTACACGTCCATGATTCAAAAAGTATCTCAATTAGTGCTACCCATATTTCAATTATTTTTAACCTATTTATTATAGCATCTCAAAAATCTCATCTGAACAATCCGTTTTGGCATATGTAAAACCTCATCTGACATGAAGATGTCAAGTAAGAATCTCCTTTATAAATGCCAGATGTGAAGAATTTCTAGTACTAATTTATATTATCTGTGTCCACGGTGCAAGCACAATTCTACAATATCTGCAAAATAGCAACAAGTTTTGGAGTAATTTTAAAATTTAAGTATACATCAACTTTGTTCCTAAAATGGATGCATAGTGGATCATTAGGTACAATTGTTGAGCACTTAGTCTAGGTCTAAGGACAGTAGGATTTGTATTTGTGCTCTTAACGCGTTGTAAATATTAAGTACGCTTGTGCTTTGGTCTGTTTTGTAAAATTGTACGTGTTATAAGTGTCACTCACGTGGCAAAAAAATGTAACTGTAACTCTATAATAACCGTAATACTCTTTTGAAACGTGACAGTTACGTAATGGTGTCATTTGTATGTAACGAACCTTTCCACAACTTAAATGCCATCACCATTTATGTATTTCTCAAGCTACGCTTCCTTCTTGACATATTCACTGTCTTGAGCAAGCCCCGCTTCCCTTACTGTAATTAGAAGATTTCCATTCTCTCACCTTGTCCCATCATGTCAATGTACGTGTTGTTACCCTGCCACCATCGCATAAAATATGCTCTCAAGCAATCTGACAATGACAATTCTTTTCAATTATTCGCAATTATTCAAAGTTCAAACTAACATGAAACTAGACACGGATTTTTGAGATCAGTTGAAGTTATGACAAGGAACAACGGTCACTTATAGGATCTAGCATGTCCTGCCTATATATACATGAGGAATTAATATTATTTTCTGGAGTATTGTTTCATATTTTTTCGTTTTTTTTTTTCTTTTAAAGTTTTAATATATAACTTACATTACTTAAATGATTTCAATTCCTCCCGGAGATGACTAACTTTCATTTCATTCAATTTCAATTTCATTCAATTTCATTGTTTCAATTTCATTCAATTTCTTGCAATATCTGAGGCTCTTCTTAAGATTTGGACTTGCATTATCCAAGGCTCTTTTAAGATTTGGATGATTTTATCGGATTGCTTTAGATGGTATGTTAGTATTGTGACCTTGACGTAAAAAGCCATAAAATCATTGAATTTGGTTGACTGACTTTGAAAAGCTGTAAAGTCAAAACTTCACAAATATACTTTGAGCCATCCACTGACTTTAAGTTGCCTTTCGGTTTGGGAAAGGTAAGATCTGCTCATTGATCAGTTCAATGTGCACATTTGACGAAAAAGTTATTCCCAAAAGTGCCTGTGAATTTTAAATCAGTCAATAACAATAACCTTGGGACAAACATACGGTTTCTATCATTTATCTAAATATGCTTCTAATCAGTAGGCTTTACAAACCCTAAGAAGCCTCGATTATTAATGACTAAAATGTGTCCGTGTCAAGTAATCGATATGATACAAAAAGTACGTAAACTCTTGGATCGTTTTCCATCTTTTATCGCATGCCACGGGTACATAGGACACTTTCAGTATCTTTAAAATCTAGGATGGACAAATGTATGATGTGTATCAATGTAGACCCAAATATTACACTGTGCATTGTGCAATATGATAGATAGATACAAAATTCCACTGACAAAGCTCAAGCTAATGGCTATTTATAAATCCTATAGAAAGCTTTGCCCCAGAATAGTAGTGCAAAGCATTTTGTAATAACAGTGGTATTTTAAGTAGTTAAGCAAATAAGAATACAATATAGTTGATGGCTTAAGTAGACCCGTCCAGTATCCCTAGTAAAAAAATTCATATTTTGGTCTATGAAAGTCTTGGGCGTGTTGTTTGTTGTTCTCAGTGGTTCATGCATCACTACAGTTTTCAAATCAGCACTTTCTTTTCGAGATGTTAGACTTTAGAATCCTTAGGTTAGGTTATATATTCTTTCGGTTTTTTGAGTTTTTTAATATAAATGTAGTCATCTATACTACACAAAAATGTGTCTCTATGGTTGGACACGTTTTCTCCAGGATAGTTTTTTAGTTTTTTAATATAAGTGGAGTCCTCTATAATATATAATATTATAAATTTTTATAGCACGGTTAATAATATTGATTAATTTAATATATTATAAATTTAATACTAAGGTTATTAATATAGGTCCTTTACATGCTACTATTAATATAACTTTAATTATTTTATTAATATAATGTTATTATTAATATAGCTTTACATATAGGACCATCTCCCGAACACTAATATATTTTCCGTCAAATGTACCCTCGTTCCCCGACTGGTTGGACCCCGACTTTTGTTCCAAACGAATGGTCGGGTTCCGATTTCTGTTCCGGCCCACTGTTCCCCAAACGCTCTGCTGGTGCTCGGCCGACCCCAGCCATGGTGCCCCACGATGTAGGTACAAGCGGCCCACCGGATCTGGTTACGGTCATCTGAACTTCACCCGCGGGCACATGGACCGGAATTCGGATGGTACAGAAATGACAGGGAAAACCATTTTTTAACGTATTTTAAAGAACCCAAAATTTCAGGATCAGCAGATGATTATCGGGATACGTTTTACAGTGAAGGAAACGTTTAAACGTTTAAGAACCGGTTCCTGGGCGGATCCAGGCGGATCCATCTCCTTGGGTCGACGGATCCGGTAATATATATAAGCCACCCAACTTAATTTGTTTCTGGTTTATGGACTTTTATGTTTGTTTGGGCCAGTTGGCCTCCTTTAAATCTGGCAATTTTGTACTATGAGATGGGCCAATTTTGTATCTGGACACCAGGATTCTTAGCTTGTGGAGGCTGACCCTAAGGTCTTGTTATCCCCTAACCTAGGGATAACTAAGGAGATTATGTCTCGAGGCCCACAAGTTTTAGACATGGAGTACCGAGAGTCAGATCAACTTGAGCATGGCCCTAGAGGCCCTATCCTTCTTTCATTCTTCATCGCCTCCATTTTGTCAGCAGCAACAACATCCATCACCTCGGCCTGGTCAGATGGATCTTGCTCCATGAGGTAATGAGTCCGGGAATCATGGTATGTGTCACTCTGATCCTCAAAACCTTTGAATATGTGCATTTAATTCTTTTTGCTTCTAACGTGTGCTTGGATCTTATGCTTTTCCACATGACCACACTTGGGGGATGACAGGATGTCCTAGTAAGTTGGTACCCATAGGGTTTGAGTTGCCACTGGGGGGATTCATGAAAGGCCATCGTCCGCTCCCACCATACTTACCACTTTTCATCTTTTTCCTGCTCATACATCCCATTACACTGGTCCGAGCATTGGGTTGGCCAAATATCTAAGGGTTGTACCTTACCTTGTGGGAAGAAGGGGCTAAAGGACCAGAGGGTAAAAGTAGCTGGCAAAAGATAAAATCCAAAAGAATGAAACCTTGAGATGCTTCGCCCAAGGATCCCCAAGAAAGCAATAAAAAACTTCTCAGCAAGAAACAGAGGGACCCATAAAAAATAATAAAACAAGACCTAGTTAGAGGATAGGGGGTCTCATCACGAGCCAGCCTATTAGGTTCATGGGCATGTAACGGTATGACACTATCAACAGCTAGTCACCACGTCAGGGTAGTGCCTCTTGGTGGCATAGCCAAGAGAAAGGGGGTCTCATTACGAGCCAACCCTCTCATTTTCGTGAAATGCTTGTGGGTAACATTGCCACCACTGGTCACCATGCCAGGGCAGTGTCCCCTAACTAGCATCTTGAACGAAAAAGCAATAAGAATAAAGATAAAAGGCATGAATGGGCTTGGAAACATTTGCATCCATGACAGGTGCAACTCACCCTCTTCAGAGGCACCCATAGGTAAGCCATACATTTCCCTGCTTTCACTACACCCCTTGCCCAGACATCCCTTACCACCTCATCCACTCACATGGCCTAGATTGACTCCCCCTGGAAACATCCCACATCCAATGAGCATTAGCCCAATAGGACGTCCTAGCACTCCCTCCAAACTTGGCTTGTAGATTAGTATAATGTCTTTGAGCACTTGTCCGGGTAAAGGGGGTTTTATGCACATATTTAATAACTTGATGATTAGATGTGATTGACATTGTTATGATCCTTGTAACTTATAAGCCCATGGAGGGCATATCTGTTGATGTTGCAGGGCCACACCCGATGGACAGGTACACATGGGGAGATGATTAGTTCGGACCTATATGGGGCTAAAAGCCCACCGGATGGATGTTAAGACCCCAGCAAGGGGCAGAGACAGATCAGAGGATTGCACCAGAGAGAGAGAAGGGCGTTTCACCAGGGGCAGCCTGACAAGCCTAGACCCAGGAGGGTTGTGCCCTTTCCATCATGATGTAGGCCTTGGAAGGCCCATGAGATCATCCAACGTTTTGGGATGTTTGGAGGCAGTTGTGTGCCAAGTGGCATGTGTGGCAAGTTCCTGAGGCCCAAGAAGGCCTAAAGTTTTGCTCTAGGAGGCCAACATTGCCCAAAAAGGGCTTAATGTCACCCTAAAAGGGCATGACATCACCTTAGCAACTTGATTTAGGGTTTATTTGTGACATTTAATGTAAAAACTAGATATTATTTGTAACTGGCTATGTCGACCTTTTTGACYTAATTTTGGTCTTTAGTATTGTATAAATAAGGGGAAATGACCTCTTATTTTTCATCATCTTTCACTCACACTTGTGAGGTTTGAAATTTGCACCCTACTTAGGGTTTTGTGACTGAAATTTAGTGCGCACTTGTTGGAGGAAGGCTAATCTTGGTGTTTTTGGTCATTTTCTTGGTGGAAAGTCTACAACTAGGGCATGTGCTAGATTATTCTTGGTGAATGTAAGTAAAATTCTGCAATTCTTCTTTCTTGTGAATGGTTATAGTATCTTTACTTTGCATTTTGCTAAGGCTATGAAATTGCTAACTTAAAACCCTAGGAGATTAAGCACATGTTATTGTCCTTATCTCAATTGCTATCCACCTACTAGATTGTGCCAAGGAGTCGTTTTTCTTGAAGCCATTGCTAAGGGCCTTGCCATTGCAACACCCTAGCACTTGTTGCTTCATCTTAGCCGTCACTTGCTTCATCTTTGAGTTAAAGGGGGAGGAAAATCTACTAAGGCCTAGGGTTACCTACACCTTAGTAGTCATTTTCCCCTAGGGTTTGGTGGTTGAAGCCTTGGCTTACCAACACTTCATTCATCAACCCCTCTTGTCTTTTGCTCTCCTATTATCATCATTTTTCTTCAACATTTGCTGCCACTTTATTGACTCCATTTTCCCTAAGAAAGCACTAGTCTAAGTACTCCATTGAGTAATTGATCAACACAACCTTCAAAACCTATTCTTTGAACAACCTACTAACATTTTCTAACCCTATAATAGCTTGATCTACTAACCTACTTCTTGTTGTTACTAAAGTGAGTTACAGCGATTAAATGCAGCATTAAAATCTCATAAAGCAATTGTAAAGGCTGAATTATACTTTGTTTTATGTGCTTCTATCAAATGCTAATGTTATGACTTCAATGGTTAATAGTTTTTAGTCATTTTGAAGCTAGTTTCAAGACATTCCATGTGAAGTATTGCTCTATAAATATTGTTGTTATAAGATTTTTGTTTACTTCATCATATTCAACAAATTGCTTTATTTAAGAAAGTCAATGGTTTTATGAAGTGCTAACCAGCGAGTGCTCTTTCAAATATATAGTTTTCATGTTGTTTTGTTCTGGGCCGGTACACGTCTGGCATATTATCTCTTCATTGGTTATTTAAACCAGACTTTCTGATCGGTGGTGACTTGTGAGAGGGGACCTTTTACCTAGCTACTTTCCCTTTGCCTTCTCAAAACCCCAGGTTACTGGGGACATCTCCCCTGGGCCTACCACCCTAAATAGAAAGGGACATCCTATTGAGGTGACAGTGATAGGATAGTCTTCCGTTACGCCAGTTTGCTTTCCATTTACCTTTTCTTCTATCAAAGTACAAATTGTGGGATAACAGGTCTGTCTTTACATCTACATATTTTGATTATCTTAACTGACCAAATATATTACATTGTAGTTTGATTATCTTAATAGTTAAGGGAAGCATTTTATTCGTAAAGACAAAAAAACAAATATATTACATTATAGTAAGGCTTACACTTTATAGCATAGTGATTACAAAATTGTCTGCACGGGTTGCTTTGCTTCAAAAACACACTTTTAGACATAGTATAATGTGTATGCAACATATATACTACCATCCCCCCCCACATATATATATATATATATATATATATATATATATATATATATATAGGTTTTTTTTAGTGTTTTATTGTACTGTGTATGCAACAAATATATTACATTACTATGATTTTATAGTTTATATATATTTAAATATTAGAAATATAGTTTAGTGGGTTAACTCGTACAGTTTGAAAGTGACCGTTTCAAGGCATATCTTCAAGAGGTCACAGGTTCAAATCTGGGGGAGTCCCATTGGGCTACAAGTCACTCTTGTGGCTGGCAGTCAATCTACCTTCCATCCAGAAATTCCTGAAGGGGTGATGGGAGAATGTGCCATGAGGAAAAATTTACCAACCTCCTGATGATAGTAAGCCTTTGGGCTGACCAAACTTGATTCTTTTCTCCGAAAAATGAAAAAGAAAAGAAAAAAAAGATATCTATAAGTTTACCAACCTCCAGATGATAATAAGCCTTTGGGCTGATCAAACTTGATTCTTTCCTGGGAAAAAGAAAAAGAAAAAAAGAATTATATATATATATGCCCCAAGGGTTAGCTCAAGCAGTTAACATACTCTGCAAATGATCATGGGATGGCCCAAGGAACTCTAGATATCCTTCAACCCTTGTTGAGAGAAGTCAAGATGACCCAACAAGTCCCCCCAAAAGCCCACGATAGTCACTATGAAGGTTACTCAGAAAACGAAAACAAAAGCATTAAAATTCTCCCCTTTTTAATATACTCTACTTACCAAGTCCCACATGTAGTCAGCCTAAAATATAAGGTTTACAAATTCGAAACAGAGGAGCAAAACAATGGCAGGAGCCAAGAGGATCATTTTTATTGCTAAAGTCAAGATGTTTTTCAGCATTTACTTATTAAGATATTTGAGTTTCAAATTGGATATAAAATGTTAACATTGTATTTTTTAAATCTTCTTTTGGGTGCCCTCCCCTATGCAGCTGGCCCCCTGAAATTTGGGAGCTCTGTCCAATTGTTGCAAAGACCCAAAACTCGTCCTCTCATCCCCCAACCCTAAATCGATGTGAAACATAGTTTTCTTTTTTGTTAGTTACTTTTAAGGAAATGGCACAAAATTCATGCAAACGTGTATTTTGCAATTTGCATAGATTATCCATAATACATATGTATCCTGTATGCATATGTCGGATACGTAATCATACATATCCAACAAGGAGAGGATGCCTGAACGACATATTGAGGACACCTCAACATCTTCATTGCCAATTTTAGGAAGACCTTCAGAAAGACAATGGTATATATTGATGCACACATTATATTTTTGATATGAATGAATCATATTACCTGTGTTAGTCGTTGCATACAACAGTAGCATAAAGTGTACACCAGCCATTGTGAGAGAGAACCATTCAAATAGTCTTGCTTCATTTTTCCAAAAATCTTTTATGTGAGTACATAGAGGGAATAATTGTTCATAATCCCATGATTAAAAATAATTAAATGTCTAATCTAAAATAAATTCAAAAATAAATTGACTTTACTCCAAAGCGTGCATTCTAACTTAAAAATATGAAGTAATAGATATATCATATGACCATTAATTATATACTTTATCATCCTTAATGTTCATATTAAACACAATTGTTTGTTGCAAAACATAACCAACTTGTCTGGACCAAGAAAGTCATAGAAATTGTTTGCAATGTGCCTCTGAGTAGCGTAGCCAATCAATAACCAAGTGATATTCGCCATTTGCCATTCTATGGTCTTCTCTATGCACTACATACCTCTCTTTGATGTTTCCGCAACATGAGATAAAGCTGACTGCAAAACTTGTATCCACCATGGTTGATACCAAGTCATCAGCCATCTAATCATCCAGTGACTCAGTAGTCGGACTGTAGTCAATGATGGTTGAAAAATCCAGCCCCTCTACCATCAATGCAGAATTTGATGGCTGAAAAATTTAGCCCCCCTACCATCGATGCAGAATTTGATTTTTCCTACAATAAATGCACTTCTTCTACACCTCTGTCACACAATATATGAATGTTTAAGATCCAGGGATTTGGAGCCTACCATGACCTGTAAAGATTCCTACCTGTCCACTCCACCTCTAGCTGATCTTCACCACTCTCTACATTGATTTTGCAATTCCACCAACCAAATTGAACTCCCATGGCTAACAATATTTTGTCCTGCTACTGTGTACAAAGACTTTTGCCTTCACCCTCCATGAAGGCTTTCTTCTACTCATCCTTTACTGCAACACAATGCACTGATGAGTTTCCTAAAGCAACAAATAAACAAAAATAAACTTCTTTCGCTTACCTTTCCTCAAAGGTGTCCCACTTCGCCATTCAATTCTCGATTGAAGCTCCTCCAAACCTTACATCTTCCAAAGTGTTATAGTACCACTTTGGTCTTTGTTTTTCAATTGTCCCCTCCAAATCAGTGTTGTTTTCCCCCTGATTTGATGTTATTTCAACCTCTTGAACAGCATGTGCAGCTTATATATATCTACCCTTGATGGCTCCACTTCTTCCTGTAATTGTATACCTTACATCATGACTGAGTTTTCGGCTCTAACCAACCATTATCAGCAGATTTCAGATCTCTTTTGGACTAAAAAAATCCTGAGTTTTCATCTACAAGTACATCTCTATTGATTGTTATCTTGTTATTAGCCATGTCCAAAAATCTATAAGCCTTAGATTGTTTGTTATAACCAACAAATATCAGCATTCTACAATTTGCATCAAATATTTATCTCTTCTCAACTAGAATCAATATATATGCTATGGAACCCAAAAAAATCAAATCAAATGGCTAACATGTACTTTTCTCCTGGACCAAGCCTTCTCTAATGTGATGTCCCATTATCCATACCACCTTTGTATGACTTCTATTGAGCAAGTTGACCACAATGTGTACTCCTTGTGCCCAATAAATATTCGATAATGCCATACACTGCAACACGCATCTTGCAATCTCAAAAATTATGGTGTTTTGCCTCTCCACAACCCCATTTTATTGAGGTGTGTCTAGTGCAAAAATGTGTCAATGAATACCTTCCTTACAAAAAACAGCAAATTCATTTTAACAGAATTCACCTCCATTGTCACATTGGAGGACCTTTACACTCCTAGACTCCTTTTCCATTACTACCTTAAAAACTATAAATTTAATAAATGCATCAATTTTCTTCTTCAAGAAATAAATCCACATCTTCCTAAAGAAGTCATCTACAAAAAATAAGGACCTTGCCCCTGATATCGTGGGTGTCTACATAGATTCACAAATATCACAATGCATGAAATCCAACACTGCCTTAGCCCTCCAAGCTTTTCTGTCTTCAAATGTTACTTTGTGTTTTTTGCATGTTAGACACGCCTCACAMATATCTTCCTTTGCTTCTTGTACATTTGTTAATTTAMAMACCATTTTGCACTCTGTTAGTAAGGAAAGATACTAAAAGTTAGCATGCCCATACCTACAATCCCACAATGAACTATTGTTGTTGTTGCCACTTCCATTGCCCCTGATATTGTGGGTGTCTACATAGATTCACAAATATCACAATGCATGAAATCCAACACTGCCTTAGCCCTCCAAGCTTTTCTGTCTTCAAATGTTACTTTGTGTTTTTTGCATGTTAGACACGCCTCACAAATATCTTCCTTTGCTTCTTGTACATTTGTTAATTTACACACCATTTTGCACTCTGTTAGTAAGGAAAGATACTAAAAGTTAGCATGCCCATACCTACAATCCCACAATGAACTATTGTTGTTGTTGCCACTTCCATTGTGAGTCACCAAAGCATGTGACTTTGCTACATCACCCACCAGAAATCTGTAAAGGTTCTGTTCCTTTACTACTAATGCATGCATCTTCCATGTCTTCTTTTCCAACACAAAAGTATTATCCCCTCCTCTAAAGATTGCATCCAAATGCGAACTTTGACTCGTTATTTCACTTGCAGAAAGAAGATTCTTTTTCAAGCCTTGAATATAAAGAACATTCTTAAACATGAATATCTTACCCCTCCTGATTCAATCTAAACATTGCCTCTTCCTTCCACAATTAATTTTTTCATCACCCAAAATAAATGTATCCATCCTAGACTTGTCCTCAACCAACTTAACAAACCAATCAGATCGACTGGTCATGTATTTTGATGCTCCAGAATCAAAATACTAAGCACATGACTTGCCTTCTATTTGAAAAGCAACAAAGACTACAAACTCTTTTTCTTCTTCTTCCTCTCTCTCCACAATGCTTGCCAGCATTTTGTTGAATTTTCCTTGGCCCTCCTTTACCACAACAATAACACATCAAGTTCTTGATTCTACATTTGCCTACACCTTTACCTAAATTGGTACCTGTAGATGCTCTTTCACCACTGCTTGTTCCTCCTCCTTGCTTCTGCTTGGCTTTGCCTTTGTCTTAGGTTGCAATAGCGTTTTAAAAGGCACCACTACCACTGCTTTCAAACTATGTTTTTGTTTTTCCTTTTCTAACAACTAATTTGGAAACGACTCAAAAGTTGTATTGATAGATTTAGATGTTATGTTAAGAGTTTCCACAAAATTATCAAACGATGGAGGGAGACTTTTAGTGTAATTACAACCATATCTTCTTCATTTACTTCTCTTCATAGACAAACACAAGAGATGAGAAACAAGAAAGGGGAAGGAGGAAGCTAGCGGAGGCTGGAAAAAAAGTCATCTGGGTCCCCATCATCAAATAAAATGGTGGGGAGAGGGCGGCATGGAGAGGGCGAGGTAGGAAGGGGGTGTGGGTTGGCTTGAAGGCAAAGGGAGAAGAGAGCATGTTCCTCTAAAGGGATCGATGTAATTGAGAGTTGGAAGATAAATGGGATCAAGTCCTAGTTGGCCGAGACATAGTCAACAACACTAGTTCCCCTGCTATGAGGAAAGCAAGTGAATCTGCTAGACTCCAAGAAGCAAGCGAGGCCATTCAGAATTAGCAACGCATGGGCCTCTCAAAGCTGCAAGGGGTGTCTTCCATATGCCAAAAGGGACCCCAACACATCACCCAATATCCTATGTAGCCCTAATGAGGTTGAAGACTAGGTCAATCTCTCAAATGCAAAAAGCAACCTCAGACCTGGCCTGAAGCAGAATCTGTTGGAACTTGGTACAAGTATTGAAGTCCCCCAGGAGGATGATATCTCCCATGGTCGTGTATTGAACAACATCATCGTACAAGTCCAAACAGGGATGCCTGTGAACGTTAATGAATATGCATGGTCTTCAGAGTCATGGGAACCTCTAGCAAAGGTTGAGGTAGAAAGAGTGATTGTCCCAATTGTTGATTTACAAAAATCAGCAAGTGCAGAATCAAATCAGCCAAGTTCCAGTACATGTAAAAAGACAGTTTTACCTTCTAGGACAAGGAAGCCACAGTGGCTTACCCATTGCAGGAAGCTATCTTACACTAATGTCTTCCATCATTGATGAAATGAGAAAGCATCAAGTGAGCAAGTATGGTAGGATGCCATGGTGGAGGAGTACAACTCCATTATGAAGAATGACGTGTGATAGATTGTGCCTAGACTAGAGGGGAAATCAATTGTTGATTCCAAGTGATTGTACAAGGTGAAGCATGTAGCTGATGACAACATAGAGAATTATAAGGCTTGGTTTGTAGCAAGAGGATTCTCCTAAAGAGAGGGAGTTGACTATGAGGAGACCTTTGCTCTAGTTACCAAGTATACTTCTATCAAGACTATTATATCATTATCATCAATTTTTGGTTGACAGTTATATTAGATGGATGTAAAGATGGCCTTCCACAATGGTGTGATTGAGGAAGAAGAATATACTAATCAACCGAGAGACTTTGAGGTGCATGGGAAAGAGACTCGTGTGCAGTTAAAGAAGGCCCGGTACAAGTTGAAGTAGGCCCCGCGTGCTTGGTACTCCAAGATTGACGAGTACATGTTATGTTTGGGCTTCACCAGAACTTCTGCAGATCCCAATCTTTATTATTTATATGATAGATCTAATATATTTGTTTTGGTCTTGTATTTAGATGACCTGATACTACAGGGAGTTCCGAGAAGCTCATAGTAGGGTGCAACACAGAGTTGGCATGTGAGTTCAAGATGGAGGACATCAGACTGATGCACTATTTCTTGGGTCTAGAGATGTGGCAAGGTCTAGGTGAGGTGTTCCTCAAACAAGGTAACTATGCAGTTGAGATTTTGAAGCAGTTTCAAATGATGCATTGTAAGCCCTTAGCTACTCCTATGATACCAAATCTAAAGTTCCATGTTGAATTGGATTCATATTTGGTATATCCTTCGGTCTATAGACAGTTGATTGAATCTTTGATGTATCTGGTTAATACCATACCTTATATATGTTTTGCAGTGAACACTTTGAGCCAGTGCATGGCTGAGCGAACGCTGATTTACTGGGTAGCTGCAAACCATGTGCTTTATTACTTGAAGGGAACAATGCATTATGGTCTGAGGTGTGCAAGAGATGGTGAGTTGATGCTCCATGGATTTATTGATTATGACTGGGCGGTGGATGCTGATGAGAGGAAGAATACTTCAAGTTGTTGTTTCAATTTGGGTTCAGGAGTGATATGTTGGTTCAACAGGAAGCAAGCATCAGTGTCATTGAGTTCAGCAGAGGCATAGTACATGGCAACCAACACTGCTAGTTGTGAAGCCATCTAGCTTCACAGTTAATAGCAGAGCTAATAGGTGAGATGTTGGAGCCTCCTATGGTTGAGCCAAGGCAGATTCAACGGGTAGCAGCAAACCATGTGCTTTGTTACTTGAAGGGCGTAGTGCATTGTGGTCTAAGGTGTGCAAGAGATGGTGGGTTGATGCTCCATGGGTTTGTTGATTATGATTGGGAAGGGGATTCTAGTGAGAGGAAGAGTACTTTTAGTTGTTGTTTCAATTTGGGTTCAGGAGTGATATCTTGGTTCAACGAGAAGCGGACATCAATGCCATTGAGTTCGGCAGAGGTAGACTACATGGAAACCAACACAACTAGTGTGAAGCCATCTAACTTCACAAGTTGTTAGCAATGCTAACAGGTGAGATGTTGGAGCCTCCTATGGTCTATAGTGACAATCAAAGATCAGACTCACTGAGAATCAAGTATTCTATGACCACTCCAAGAACATTGACATCAAGTACCATTTTCTTAGGAGCAATGGTTCTAGATTATGTTTGATTCACTTCAGTTCATTTTAGATTGCATGAATGATATATTCTAAGATAAGGCACAGATCCCAAGGCTACCTAAGGCACTTGCATGGGATTTGTCTATTACAAGATAAGGGTGCAAATCTCTAGGAGGCACCAATAGTTTGGTTGATGCAATTATCTCCAAAAGGAGGCACTCTTATCCATGAAACTGTTGAAATATTGCAATTGCAAAGAGTATTCTATTTATTATTGAGTCATTATTCATTAGATCGATCCCCTTTTGTGGATTGATCATGTCGAGCATTGTAATTGACCAAATCCCCTTTTGCAGATTGGTCAAACCCTAATTGTATTATGCAAATTAAGAAGTCGGCCCCTAGGCCTAATTAGAGTGCTTTTAACCACTAAGAAGACAAATCGGCCATGCCCAGTGAGGAGACACCTTTCCAGCGCATGCCAGCTAGTATAAATAAAGGAAGCCAGCGCCTCATTATCTCACTCACTCATTTGCTCATCAAGTGCACAAGTTTGGTAGCTGCAGTTGGGAGGAGGAGAGAGGCGCATTTCTCAGCGTTGGATATTCTCTAGTGGTTTGGTTTATTGTCTTGGCATTGTATTGGCTATCTATATTAAAGAATTTTTTGTTGGGTTTTCTCCCCCATGAGGGTTTCCCAGGATAAATGTTGTGTATCTTGTGATTGTGTTTCTCTCAGTGATCCTACCTATGCTATTGTTATCTAGTAAATTGAAAAGAAACCTAATAATAGCTCAAAACTTAACATGGTTTCAAAGCTAAGCTGAAGAGAGCACCTTTCACTGGATAAGCAAAAACGTCACTGTTGTCGTACAAGAAAATTAGGGTTTTCTTTTGAAGAGGAATTTCAGCCAAGTGCGCCCTACCCTAACGAACTCTTTGGCATCCTCAGTGCACTTTTTCAGTGGACAGAACTCCCGGAAAGTGAAACCCTAGATTTCACTGGTACCAGAAAACCAGAACTAGTATCAAAAGTACTAGTCCAGAATTCCGCAAGCCCAGTTTGAAGGGGAAAATTTTGGATTTTCTGAAATCTAATTGCACTAGGCTACTCGCCTCAGCCAAGCACACCTCCTGGTAAGTTCATATTTAAATTCCGAGCATTTTCAATTTTTGGTCATTTTCCTAGCTCCAGGTCAAGATCTCTGCAAGCACTAAGCTTGTTGACAAGCTAGAAGGAGTGGATAACTTTTGTGCCTGGAAGTATAGGATTGCATTCATTCTTGAAGAGAATAACCTAGCAAGATTCATTAAAGAAGATGTACTAGAACCTACCGATGTTGCAGCTAAAGCAAAACACCAAAAGAACATGGTTAGAGCCAAAAGGATCATTGCAGACTCCATTAAAGATCACTTGATTCCTCAAGTGTCTTCAAAGAAAAATCCAAAAGAAATGTTTGATGCCCTAACCAGAATGTATGAAGGAAAGAACATCAATCGAAAGATGAATCTAAGAACTCAACTCAAAAATACAAGGATGCAGAAAGGAGAAACAGTTCAAGAATATTTCTCTAGAATATCACAATTCAAGGAACAACTAGAAGCAATTGGTGATACTCTAGACGAAGATGAACTCATAATGACGACTCTTAATGGTCTCAAAAGACTTTGGGATGCATTCATCCAAACCATTTGTGCCAGAAAGGAGAAACTACATTTTGACAGTCTGTGGGAAGAATGTGTTAGCATAAGATTGGTTAAGGTGCCAAGTGTCAAGAACAAGCATTGACAACACTCTCACAAGGTTCCAAGCATCAAAGCACCCACGGATTTATGCTACCGAATTTCACGCAGACACATAGGCAGGCGCTACCTAAATTCTGGCAGAAAACGAATTGTGCAGAGTTATTTTACCAGTTTTGAGTCACTAACTTGAAACTTGGATTATGAACAATTGAGAAGGTATTTTTGAAAACTGGAGGAGGTTTTTGTTCATAACATTCCAAATAACGAAAACCTCTCTCAGTTTTTCAAAATGTGTTATGGTTTGAGAGATATTAGACATAGAAGTGGCGCTACCAACTGTTTTACAGCGGCGCTACCTAATTTCCTACAGCGGTCACGGTTTTGATATTCGCCTTGTTGGGAGGTTGCCACATGTCAAGGAGGATTCAAATGGATTCTCAAGGATCAGTTAGATGTCAAGGGACACCTGCACCTAAGATTTAGCTCCATCAAAGGCCTCATGCAATGAGGTGGAAACAATTTATTAATGACTTCCAACCAATTCCTGAAAATTAGCAATTTGTTGGATTTTTGTCTCTTTGATTGTTGCCACCTATCTCCAAGGCTTAGAAGCCAATGGAGGAGATGGCATTCAACCTCATAAGTTTATTTGGATGCTATTTTATATTTAAGGAAGGAGATCTCTTGGAGAAAGGAGTTGGATTCATGAGCCAAGAGAGGCTTGAGAGAGTAGGGGCAGTTAGAGTTTCTCATTTGTAAGCTTGAGGGCTTGTTTGTTATAAATTTTCTACCATTAAAGATTCGTGAGAGCTGTTATCAGATTGTCTTATTTGTTTTCACACTTCTTTGTTATCTTCTTGCTTGAATATATTGCAGGTTTTGAGGATCATAGTTGCCATTGATTGATGGATTCATGAACAACAGAGGATCTGTTGTAGCTTGCCCATTAAATCATTGTTCATTGTTTAAGCAAATCTTTATCTATTGCAGAAAGGATCTATGTTAAATGGGTGTTCTTCCTTTTGTCATATTCACCATGCTTCTATTCATCATTATATATCTCTTTGTCTGATATACAGTTTGATTGCCTTTGATCTGTAGGATGTTATGACTCTATGCCCAATGGAATGCCTCTGCAGACATTTTGTTGCCCTCTCCCTTTCTTTCTCATCTTGTTGATCCACCTATTCAAACCATTTTAATCCATTTACATTTCTATGTTACCAAGCTTACTCTCATTTGCAGTCTGGGAGTGACTCTTGGAGTGATAACAGAATGTATTCAGGAAGAAGCAAGAGTAGCTAACTAAGAAGTAGTACTATCAAGAGATGAAGATAAAGCTCTAGATGCTCATACTAAAGGAGGAAGGAAGAGGTCTTACTTCCAAAAGGAAACTCATCAACATAAGGAGTCTCACTCCCCAAACAAATTCATCCATAAAGAATCTCACCCTCCAAGGAGATTCCAGAGGTTTCATAAAGGTCAAAGAAGAGAAAATGATTTCTCATCCTACCAATGCTACCATTGTGACAAGATGGGACATATTGCTAAGAATTGTCCAACTAGAAGAGAAGAATACAAGAACAGAAACATAAGGCACCATGCCCATACAGTTGAAGATGAAGAGCCACCCACAAAGATGATAAAAGAACAGATTGAAGACTATGTCTTAATCTCTGGCCTCTCAGGATCAGTGTCACCTGGTGAGGACACTTGGCTCATAGATAGTGGTGTTTCCAAGCACATGACAGGTCAAAGAGACATTCTCTCTTGCCTTACAAAAAAGAACTTTCCCCAAAAAGTTACACTTGGAGATGATTACCAATACCCTATCAAAGGAGTAGGAGAATCGAATTACAAACTTGATTCAAGGACCCCAATGAAAATGAAGGATGTACTATATGTACCAGGTTTGACAAAGAACTTACTTTCTATCTCAGCTTTACATAAGAAAGGCTTCAGAGTTGCTTTCATAGATGGAGAAGTTCTTATGTGGCCCAAACGAAAAACCATAGAAGAAGCAATTGTTATTGGAAAAGAAGAAGGTGGCTTGTATAAGCTAAAAGGTCACTCAAAAGCAGCCTTGACTCTCCATTGAGAATCCATGTGAACTTTAGCATAGAAGACTAGCTCACATCAACTACAAGGCATTACCATATGTAAGCAAGGCAGTCACAGGTCTACCACAATTCAAGGTTGACCATGAAGGTGTGTACAACGGATGTGCACAAGGAAAGAACATCAAGAACCCTTTCCCGAAGAGAGATAGTAAAGTAGGAGTCTTAGAGCTCATTCACTCAGATGTATGTGGCCCAATGCCATCAACCCCCATCAGTGGGTATGTATACTATGTGTCTTTTATTGATGACTATTCTTGCAAAACCTTGGTTTACTTTTTGAAATCAAAAGATGAAGTGTTCGGTAAATTCAAGGAATTCAAAGCCTTGATAGAGAATCTTTCTGCAAGAAAGATCAAGATACTCAGGTCAAATAATGGAGGAGAATACACCTCAAAAGAGTTTGTAAACTTTTGTAAAGATGCCGTGATCAAGAGGGAGCTCGCCACTCCCTACAATCCTCAACAAAATGGTGTAGCAGAAAGAAAGAACGTAACTATAATGGAAGCAATGAAGACTATGATCCATGATCAAGATCTTCCAATGCACTTATGGGCAGAAGCAACAAGAACAACAGTGTATGTACAAAACAGATTATCCCATAGTGCACTTGGGTTCAAAACCCCCAAAGAGATGTTCTCCGGAAAGAAGCTAGAAGTAAGCCATCTCAAAATATTTGGTTGTCCAATATTTGTACACATTCCGAAACAGAAAAGAACCAAGTTGGACCCTTCAGGAAAGAAGGGAATATTTGTTCGATACTGTGAGGTCTCAAAGGCCTTCAAAATTTATATACCAGGTTACCATTATATCGAGATCAGCAGAGATGTAACCTTTGATGAAGATGCAGCACTCAAGAAATCAAGAAGATGTCAGGTTGAAGAAGTATATGAAGAACCTGTGGCTCCCAGAGTTGCAGAACTAGTGAGGGAAGTCATAACTTCCCCTGATGAGGAGATTCTAGAAGATCATGACATAATAGAATCTCAAGAACTTCCCTAGATGACGATCTCCCACAAGAGAAAGCCAGCCTGGGCAAGGGAACTTATTCAAGATGGAGAGAAGTATGGTGCCCCCGAAGGAACCATGAGACAAGTCAAGAAACCCAAGCCATTCTCCAGCTATATGGCTTTGATGTGTCATCTCTTAGAAAAGGAAACCACTTGCTTTGAAGAAGCCATTTAGAAGAAAGAATGGGCAGATGCCATGACAGAAGAATACCAATCCATTATAAAGAATGATGTATGGGAAGTAGTTCCCAGACCAAAGAGCAAGGATGTGGTATCTTCCAAATGGTTATAGAAGATAAAACATGTTGTTGATGGAAGTATTGAGAAATATAAAGCAAGGTTTGTTGCTCGTGGCTTTTCTCAAAAGGAAGGCATTGACTATGAAGAGACGTTTGCTCCTGTAGCCAGATACACTTCAATTAGAACCATCATAGCCCTTGCAGCTAAGATGAAATGGAAGTTACAGCAGATGGATGTGAAAACAACTTTCTTAAATGGTGTCATAGAAGAGGAACTGTATATAGAACAACCTCAAGGGTTTGAAGTTGAAGACAAAAAGACTCATGTATGCAAATTGAAGAAGGCTCCGTACGGATTGAAACAAGCTCCTAGAGCTTGGTATGGAAGAATTGACAGTTTCCTAACAAGCTTGGGCTTTACCAAGAGTAAAGTTGATTCTAACATTTACTTCAAGGTTATGAATGATGAGCCTATTATATTGTATTTGTATGTGGACGACTTATTCTTAACTGGAGAAGAAAATTTCATCATTGATTGTAAGAAGAAGCTCGCTACAGAATTTGAAATGAAAGACCTTGGCCTAATGCACTATTTTTTAGGTCTTGAGGTCTGGCAGAGCCCAGAGAAGATCTTCCTTAACCAAGGGAAGTATGCAGTTGAAATACTGAAGAGGTTTGATATGTTGGAGTGTAAATCCATGAACACACCCATGGAAACTAAGTTGAAGCTCTTGGTAGATACTTCGTCAAAATTGGTTGATGCTACATTGTACAAACATATCATTGGATCGTTGATGTATCTGACGAATACCAGGCCAGATATGTGTTTTGTTGTGAACACCTTGAGTCAATTCCTGGTAGAGCCCAGACGTGTTCACCTGGTTGCTGCAAAACATGTGATGAGGTACCTTAACGGTACGATAGATTTTGGTCTCAGTTATAATGGAGATCATGACTTAAACTGAGTGAATATACCTATTCAGATTGGGCTGGAAGTGTCTTTGACAGAAAGAGCACCTCAGGATGTTGTTTCAGTCTGGGATCAGCCATGATCTCATGGCAGAGTAGGAAGCAATCAAGTATTGCTCTCACCATGACAGAAGCAGAATACATCGCTGCATGTTTCGCCAATTGTGAAGCCATATGGCTTCGAAAGTTGTTGACAGGTCTATTTGATCTGGAGATGGAAGCAACCATGATTGTATGTGATAACCAGAGTTGCATAAAAATGACAGAGGACCCTGTGTTCCATGACAAGTCAAAACACATAGAAATCCAGTATCATTACATTCGGGATATGGTGCAGAGAGGAGCCATAAAGCTCCATTATGTTGGCACGAATGAACATGTTACAGATGTGTTGACCAAGCCTCTATCTCGTGTAAAGTTTGAGCACTTTCGAGACAAGCTTGGTGTAGTCCGAAAGGACCTCCCTCGAAAGGGGGAGTAGTGTTGATGCCAGCCTTGTGTTGAAGATTTCCAGCTTCGTGCTGATGTTGTTGTGATGCCAGCCTCGTGCTGAAGATTTCCATCTTCATGCCGATGTTGTTGAAATGCCAGCTTCGTGTTGAAGATTTCCAACTTCGTGCTGAAGATTTCCAGCTTCGTGTTGAAGATTTCCAACTTCGTGCTGAAGATTTCCAACTTCGTGCTGATGTTGTTTAGATGACAGCTTTGTGTTGATGTTGTTGAGATGTCAGCTTCGTGTTGATGTTGTTGAGATGCCAGCTTTGTGCTGAAGATTTCCAGCCTAGTGTTGATGTTGATGATGCTCCAACCTCCGTGTTGCGATGTTGTTGTTGTTGATTTTGTATCAACTTTGTGTTGTTATTGATGATGATGATGATGTATTAGTGTTATACTAATCTATGTTGATGCAGATGATGATTATGCCATTCCAGCTCCTTGTTGTGCATGATGATATCGATGATGAGAAAAACTTTCGATGATTTACAGATATGTCAGTCAGTGTTTCAGATGTTGTTGATGTTGTTGCCCTCTCTCTCTCCTGATGATGTTGTAAAATACCCTTCTTGTTAAGGGGGAGTGTTGAAATATTGTAACTACAAAGAGTATTCTATTTATTATTGAGTCATTATTCATTAGATCAATCCCCTTTTGTGGATTGATCATATCGGGAATTGTAATTGACCAAATCCCCTTTTGCGGATTGGTCAAACCCTAATTGTATTATGAAAATTAAGAAGTCGCCCCCCAGACCTAATTAGAGTGGTTTTAACCACTAAGAAGACAAGTCGGCCCTGCCCAGTGAAGAGACACATTTGCAGCGCATGCCAGCTAGTGTAAATAAATGAAGCCAGCGCCTCATTATTTCACTCACTCATTTGCTCATCAAGTGCGCAAGTTTGGTAGCTGCAGTTGGGAGAAGGAGAGAGGCGCATTGCTCAATGTTGGATATTCTCTAGTGTTTTGGTTTATTGTCTTGGCATTGTATTGGCTATCTATATTAAGGAAGTTTTTGCTGGGTTTTCTCCCCCATGAGGGTTTCCCAGGATAAATGTTGTGTATCTTGTGATTGTGTTTCTCTCAGTGATCCTACCTATGCTATTGTTATCTAGTAAATTGAAAAGAAACCTAATAATAGCTCAAAACTTAACAGAAACTAGGGCGCACTATGTGCTCAAATTAGGGTTAGGGTTCGACACACTCAAACAAAGTGCTTCTTGCATGTGTCCAGATACATTGTGCCTTCCCTCTTCTTCCTATATTCTATAGAGGAAATGCAGGGTGCACCATGTGTTGGTTAGCGAATTTTTTGTTTTGAGCTATTGTAGTGCATTTCCTTCTTAAGGTAATCAATAGAAGATAGATGTGATTGATAGTTCAGATCTGTGTACTTGCTGTTATTATTTTTCTGCAACTTGTGTTTGTAGATTATAGTATTTGAAGATTGATATTTGGTAGGTTTCAAGTGTTAAAGTTACCTAGGGTTTTGAGATTATTCTAAGTGTAGAATCTGCTTACCATGGCTTGAAAAAAAACATGCATTTCTACCAATGATATCAAGCATCCCCCAGTTAGGCCACTACCACATAAGAGCAAGTTGCTTCTTTTGTAAATTCAAGTATCGAGACAACTAGAGTCTTCCCTGATATCGGCAACTTAAGTATATTAGAGCTTGGATTATCAGAGATTGGAACTAGAACCTATTACTATAGCGAAGCCTCTGCTTCCTTTATTTGCCAATTTGTACAATTCAAGCCCTTGGAAAGAGGAATGCAGCGTGAAAGTACAGTAAAAAGTACTTGCTTCCCTCATTTGGCTATTTATAGGTAGTTCTAGGATTCCACAAAGGGAATATTCCATGAGAGCTTTGCCATTTGTCACACAGCGCCCCCCCCCCCAACTCACCCCACATTCTCTTCCTTAGGAAATGGGATAGCTCTTATTTTATTATCATGTGTATGGATTTCTACCCTTTACTTAAGCATTACATCATATGTCCTTTTGTACTTCATCCTTTTCACCACATGATCAAAATATAATTTCTCAAATAACAGGGCCTTCGCACTTGGACTCCCAACTATTCAAATACATGAAAACAAAACATTAATGTCCACTTGTTTGTATGTTATTGCAGCTAATGCTTTAGGGTATCTTCTTGAACTGCTTGTGTGCATGGCCACATTCAAGGAAAGAAATTGTTATAAGAAATGCAACGTTCTCATCTAATAGCGGCAAGGATGATGAATAAACTATGACATATTACATGTTTTTGCACATTTAAATGTTTACAATTGATCTCTTAGTTAATAATATGTCCTTAACTACTATTGACTTTTACCACGAACCTGATTTGGAATATTTAAAAGAGTTCTTTATTTCTATACTTTATCTCCTATTAAAAATTGGCATGCCAAATGCATGATAACTATTTTATTTCCATATAGAACCAAATTGAGTCAAATATGTACGAAACAGCTTTATATCTTATCTCCTAGAAGATAGAGATGGTTCAATAAATACAGAATAAAAATCATGCAGTAATGACGAAGTCCCTGTCTAGCAGAGGCAGAAAGAGCCAAAGTAAAAAAAATGGCACTTACAAAGCAGAGGAGTACGCAGTAGGTAATGGTCCAATAGATGAACGATTTATCTTACTTATTAGTCCTGCCATATCCTGAATCAAACAATTAAAAACAGTATTAGAGAAATCCATAAGTTTTGCTTACATTATTTGCTAACTTTCCATGTAAGAAGCAGCAGCAGAACAACCTAGCACCAATGCAAAAAGAAGCAATTCAAGAGTGACTAATTATGAACATTTAACAATCAGTACAGTCAGTTGGCCAGTGTACATAAAATAAAGGTATAATTTCTTGGCAGTAAAGTCGCGCCATATTTGGCAAGTAAATAAGGAGCTCCTCTATTGTAACTAGCATAAGCATCACATATGCATAAACCTTTTGTAAACTGCAATATACATTGACGCATTTGGATAGCTACTGACCAAAATGCTTTGAAGTTGTCAAGATGTCTTTTCACAGGCCCAATGCTTGAGTTTTCAGGTCAAAAAATTTTACACTAGAATTTGAGCTCTATCTTTAGGCAACTTCACAAGAAGCTTCAAATTTCAACAAGGAAAAGTTATCCACCTCACTACTTAAAATTTTTAACCTCTCACAACAATGCCTGCCTATAGAACTTGGAAATATTTCACATCTAAGACCATATTCGGGAGCTCCAAACAGACGATTCCCAGCAAGACAAACATCAGTTATGCCAACAACATTCAATATTTTATCTCTAGAACAAGATTCTGGTGATCTGAACTGCTATGCTGGTATCATCTTATTGAAAAGCTATTGGATTTAAAGCTATTTTATTCTGTTATAATTCGAAAGTGATATTTCACCTTCCAAGTGTCTTTTCACCTTCCCCATCCTTAAACCAATGGCCAAGATCTAATCTTGTCTTTGCATGATCAAGGGACATGATTCATTCCCTCCAAAATAAATCACTTAAAATATTGAAGTACAAATTCACTTTATAACATAAGTGCACTTTATGAAATAAAGTCACTTTAATATTAAAAGGTACACTTAATAAAAAATCACTTTAATAAAAGAACCACTTTATTACAACTTTATAAAAACCCATTACAAAGTCAAGTGCCCAGTAGTGTAAATGTAAGGTTACTTCCGCATACAAGACAAGACATGCGGAGTACCTCCAGAGCTATAAAAACTAACAGTATTAATAGGGAAATCTTTAAGTTGTTATTGCTTAGTTGGAAACGCAAGAGAAACTGTGTGAAGTCAGATGGGAACTTTGAGATCTAGGTTCTCCCCATGTTGGACATTCGACAGTATCTTGAGCTTGTGTGCGAAGTCAGAGGGATACTTTCCCTGTTGGACCTCCGGCAAGTTCAGCCTCCAATCTAAGGGACAGCCTCTTAGACGCCAAATCTAGATTAGATTTACTTTTCTTGCAACACTTAGTACACATCTCACATAGTGGCTTGCATTCACAACAACCATTCCACCTAATCAAACTCTAAATAAAATTTTACGAGAACACTCACTTGCAATACTCTTTTTCAGCAACAACATCTTACAATTGGCACTGGTCTCATTATATTTATATTTTAAGTCATTTACTTTTCAAGTATTTATATTACAAGCATTTCCTTTGAAGTAATATATTGATGTATGTATCTCATTTGCTACGTTACCGGATCCGCAGGGTCTAGATGTTGGATCCGCGTTTCAGATCCGGATCTGGATCCGGATCCGCCAGAAGCACGTTTCTGAAATTGAAGGAAACGGCTCTGCTATTCGAGACATTGTTCGAGGTGATGGAAACGGATCCCGCCATCCAGCGACCCCACACGCACGGATCCCAAAAAAAATTGTCTCCATTTTAGCTTAGTCGTTTCAGGGTTTACCTTCGGTTTTGGTTTGCGGTTTTAGGGTTTACGCTGGGCGGACATGGGCTATAAAACATACCCCACAACGACCCCACTTCAAGACATTCGACAGCAACAACAAAAAAGCCCTAGATTGTCTGTAGTGTTTAGGCTTGGGAAGCACGCAACAACTCACTCGGGAAGACAGTCGAGTAGCATGCGACAGCTCAATCGGGAAGACAGCTCGAGACACCGCGAGTCGACCGACAGGTTCCAGGTATGTTTTTAATGGTTATTTTTAATTTTAATTTATCCATTTTAAATTTTAATTTCGTGGTTTCGAACTGTGAAATGTATATATATATATACATACATTATATATATAATATATACAATACAAAAGTATATATTATATAATTTATATATATATTGTATATATAATATATATTGTTGATGTTTGGACAACATCGGGAAGACATTCTCTAAAGATAATAATTATTAATTGATTATTAACTATAGTATATAATAAGTAAATAATAATAACAAATAGTTATTGATTATTCAAGGGATGCATCCTTTCATGGATGGTCACCTTATGTTCCCTATATCCCTATATATGGAACACTCATCTTTGTAATAATATATCGAATATCTCTCATATCTCACATGAATAAAAACCAACATGGCATCAGAGTAGGACTAGGCTTTACTCCCTCACGTGAGAGCCCAGGAAGATGAGAGTTTAAAGATCCTACTTGTGTTTACTAAGAAGAGGAGTTGTACATAACCCTAACCGGTCACAACAAGGAAAGCACATTGGCTATCAACATTTTTTCTGTGCCTCTCGGCCCTAGATCAATACAACTTGCATTACAAGCACATGCATAACAATTGTTTTGGAGATGCCAAGACATCATCAAGTCGAGGGTCTGGTCAATGAAGACAAAGGTATTGCCTTCACTGTTCAGAGGCATTCTGATTACCTTGCCGGCGAGCTGTGAATCATCATTTCAAAGAATGTGTTTGAGCCACTCGAGTTTCAACATGTATTCCATTCGAGGGCATTCATTTTTAGGAAGGGCTAGGGCATATGTAAACGCACAGCATATTCGAACGCATACAGTGAAAATAATAAGAAACCGCGGCTTGGTTGTTGAAGCCTCGACCCTCTCAGAACAATTGTTTTGGAGATGCCAAGACATCATCAGGTTCGAGATGTGTTTACTTTCTATCGATCTATGGCTCTTCCTCGTTTTCTAGTCCTGCCGAGACAGAGAACTGATCATGGGCCCGCAATTTCTAAAAGATTCCTGCCCAATGGCCTTTGATTCAACTACCTACGAGTAGGCAAGGTTGAGCCAATTCGTTCATGATGGCATTGATCCCTTGGAAACCTGAAACCTGCGCAAATATTAATATTCAATGGCATTCACAGAGAACGATGGCTTTGCCACGGAGACAGATGTCAAATCCATTGCAGAGATACTGAAAAATGAGTGCACCCTGGTTTGAAAACAGTGAGTGAAAAATCCACAAAGTATATTTGATAACACTATTTGAATTTATGCCCATGGCAAAGGTTCGGCCTCTGGAAAGAAGGCATCAATATCAATGTAGGAAAAGAATGCATCTTCGGAAATCTTCCTTGGTGATCTGTTGTCGTAATGAATCCATTGAATTTCGTTTGTTCAATGGTGTATGTTAGGTAGAAAGATTACCAACAAGGAGTCACAATGGATAGCATTGTTTTTGCCCTCAATGACACTGGAAAAGGGATGAAAGGGGTGCTCTACAAGGACCTGATTCTGGGAAAATTAATGACACACTACCTATAGCAGACTTTTCAGCCCATCTATTGTTGAGACAGTCAAGGCGATGATTCATGATCAACATTTACCTATGTTTATGTGGGCAGAGGCATCCATGATTGTAGTGTATGTTCATAATAGAAGTCCTTGAGGAACATAACTCCCGAGGAGGCCTTCACCAGAGTGAGGCCTGAGGTTGGAACACTTCAGGTTATTTGGGTGTCCTATATACATTCATGTATCCAAAGAGAAAGGGACTAAGCTAGATCCTTCAAGCAGAAAGAGTACATTTGTGGGGTACAATGAGTCTTAGAAGGCATACCAGATCTACATCCCTGGTCAGAGACAGATTGAGGTGAGCATAGATGTTACCTTTGAGGAGGAAATAGCCTTCATGAGATCTAGAGGATCTCACATGGATATTGATAGTGAGAAACAAGAAGAGATGGTTCCTTCTCCCCCTCCAGTTGATGTTCCCAGAGATATTGTAGTAGGTCATAAGAGACCTACATGGACTCGTCAAACTCTGCAGGAGGCAGAAAGACATGTAGCTCCTCGTGGTACCTTCCGAGAGAGAAAGAGACCTCAAAAGATATTCGTGCTATGCCGCAGCTATGAGCCACATCATTGATTCTGAGCCTTCATGTTATGAGGAGGCATCTAGTATGGAGAGATGCCATGATGGAGGAGTATCAGTCTATCATGAAGAATGATGTGTGGTATATTGTTCCGACACCTGAAAGCAAGTCTGTAGTGACTTCCAAATGGATCTATAAGATCAAACATACAACTGACAGAAGCATCAAGAAGCACAAAGCAAGTTTTGTTGCTAGAGGATTCTCTCAGGTGGAGGGAATAGATTATGAGGAGACATTTGCTCCTGTTGCTCGATACACTTCTATTCGAATGATTATCGCCCTCGCAGCATCCATGGGTTGGAAACTACATCAAATGGATGTGAAGACAACCTTTCTCAATGGAGAGATTGGGGAAGAAATATACATCGAGCAACCAGATGGTTTCGTCATACATGAGAAGAGTCTCATGTGTGTAGGTTGAAGAAGGCCCGGTATGGACTCAAGCAGGCACCTCGAGCTTGGTATGCGAGGATTGATGGACACCTGATGAGTTTGAGCTTCAGCAAAAGTGTTGTTGATCCCAACCTATACTACAAAACTGTTAATGGTGAGGCCTTGATTTTGGTCCTCTACGTTGATGATTTATTCCTCACAGGTACATAGAGATTTATTATTGAATGCAAGTATCTGTTGGCCTCTGAGTTCGAGATGAACGACCTTGGTATGATTCACTACTTCTTGGGACTAGTGATGTGGCAGAGAACTGATGAGATCTTCCCGAGTCAGGGGAAGTACACAGTTGAGATATTGAAGAAGTTTGAGATACTGAACTTCAAGCCCGTGGCTATACCAATGATGACGAATCTAAAGAAACTAAGTGTGTCTTCTTTCGATTTTGACGAAATTGATCTGACTCTGTATAGACAATTGATTGGATAATTGATGTATCTGGTTAACACCAAACCAAATATTTGCTATGTACTGAGTGCACTTAGCCAATTTATAAGTCAGTCGAGATAGACACACTAGATTGTTGTGAAACATGTGTTGAGATACTTGCGAGGCACAGTTCGACATGGTCTGAGATATACTTCCAGTATTGATATGATATGGCAGAAATATATTGACTCTAATTGGGCAGGGAGCACAGTGGACAGAAAGAACACCTTTAGGTGTTGCTTCACTTTGGGATCTTCCACGATTTCCTGGTGTAGCAGGAAACGAACTTCTGTGGCTTTGAGAACAACAAAAGCAGAGTACATTACATTAAGTATGACAGTCCGTGAAGCAGTGTGGCTTCACAAGCTCCTTGCAGATTTATTCAAACATGTGCTGGATTCCACCATTATGCATTATGGTAACCAAAGTTATGTGAAGATCTCTGATAATCCGGTGTTTCATGACAAATCGAACCACATTGAGATCAAGTACCATTACATCTGAGACATGGTGCAGAGGAAGGAAGTATTGGCGCAGTACCTTCCTACAGATGAGCAGGTTGTTGATGTTCTTACCAAACCAAGACGAAGTTCAAGTACTTCCGTGACAGACTTGGCGTAGCAGAGAATGCCTCCCTCGCTGAGAGGGAGTGTCGATGTTTGCAGCTTCCTGAGACATTCTCCAGATCGTACTACTCTGTGACTGAGTTGAGTTGATCCGTGATGACACTTATCCAAGAAGGGATAAGTGTGGTTGGGCTTATAACCCAACGTCCCATGTGGAGAGCACATGAGGACATGTCAAGGGAGTTGACTCTTGACGTCATACACTATGGGAGTTGACCCTAGTGTTTCTAGAGGGTGTAGCCTCTAGAAGTCCACATGGAGTGCCATGTGTGACAAACTTTCTCCAGATCGTACTCCTCTATGAATTGAGTTGAGTTGATCTGTGAGGACACTTATCCGAGAAGGGATAAGTGCGGTTGGGCTTATAACCCAACGTCCCTTGTGGAGAGCACATGAGGACATGTCCCATGAGGACCCTAGTGTTTCTAGAGGGTGTAGCCTCTAGAAGTCCACATGGAGTGCCATGTGTGACAAACTTTCTTCAGATCGTACTCCTCTATGAATTGAGTTGAGTTGATATGTGAGGATACTTATTCGAGAAGGAATAAGTACATTTGGGCTTATAGCCCATCGTCCCATGTGGAGAGAACATCAGGACATGTCAAGGGAGTTGTCCCTTGATGTCTCACACTATGGGGAGTTGACCCTAAGTGTTCCTAGAGGGAGTAGTCTCTAGAAGTTCACATGGGAGTGCCATGTGTGACTAGCGGAGACTGCGGAGACTGCGCGTCTCTAGACAATAGTTGTGTACTACTATGGAAAGATACCTCCCTAGCTAAGAAGGAGTGTTAATGTTTCAGCATCGAGCAGAAATTCTCCTACATTGGGCTGCAGACCAAGGGAGATAGGATACATTTATCACAAAGGTGCACTTGTGATAAATGGGCCCAGACGTAATCTTTCCTTGATCATGACAAGGAATAGTATGGACTTGAGGTGCTTGAAGTGTTTTCCATGTGTCAATTAGCATCAAGCCGACATTCACTCATAGGTGTGTGCCTGTGGTGAAAGATCCCGGTGTGTTTTTTGTCCTAGTCATGGTGACTTGACAAGGACTGATAAAAACACAAGATGTTATATGATATTACATGTGGACCCAAAATGAGCCTAATCTGAGAAGAGAGTTAATTGGCTCAAAGGGAGAGTCGCAGAAGGAGTTTCTCCTCGGTTCAGGTGGGAGAGAGATATCTCCCAAGACTGACAGACAAGTGTCATGAGTCTAGGGTGAAGTTTGTATACTTCAAAGATAAGAGTGGCATGTTGTAGAATGTCTCCCTCGTTGAGAGGGAGTGTTGATGTTTGGACAACATCGGGAAGACATTCTCTAAAGATAATAATTATTAATTGATTATTAACTATAGTATATAATAAGTAAATAATAATAACAAATAGTTATTGATTATTCAAGGGATGCATCCTTTCATGGATGGTCACCTTATGTTCCCTATATCCCTATATATGGAACACTCATCTTTGTAATAATATATCGAATATCTCTCATATCTCATATGAATAAAAACCAACATATATTATATATATCAGTATATATATATATATAATATATACTATATATACAATATATATATAAATTATATAATATATACAGTATATATTATATAATTTATATATATAATATACATTATATATATAATATAATATATGTTGTATATAACTATATATACAACATATATTTTATATATAAATTATATAATATATACACAATATAAATATATACTGTGTTGCTTGCAATGTGTATATATTATTTAATTTATATATATAATATATACGAGTATATATTTATACTATGTATATATTATATAACTTATATATAAAATTTAAATATATTGTATATAATTTAAAAATTTTAATTGCATTAGGTAAAAAAAATTAAATTGCATTTATACAATTTTTACCTAATGATATAATCTGAATCTGTATTTTTTTTAAATTGCATTTATACATTAATACTATATATTATAATTTAATAATTTATACATATACATTATGGTTTTTTTTATTTATTTAATATTTATTATTTTCATACAATAATTTCATAACATTTATACTTGGAAAAATAATTGCATAAGCATACCTCTTGAAATTGCATCCTTGATGTATGGTGGGACAAACACAGTTTATCTAGAAATGCGTGAATGTTATCAACACAGTTTATCTAGAAATGCTTGAATGTTATCAGCGAGATAGAGCAATGAATTGCCACACTATACAGTTTGACATATGCTCTTACTTACAACAATTTGAAATTCCCCATATACTACGCAATGCTATAGACATGGAGCCATCACAACAAAGTGAGGGGGCAACTAAAGAGCCATGATCTCCTTTATGGCAATATGTGGAAATTGTTGGCAAAGCTCTCGGGGGTGGTTCATATAAATGGAGATGCAGTGCGTGCAAAAACATCAAGAATGGCTCATACACTAGGGTTAAGGGCCATCTCACTGGGCTGGCTAACACAGGGGTGACGGTATGTCTTGGTCCAAATGATGCAGATGGCAAACCTGGACCAGGTTTGAGTCCTACAAAACTTCAATTCTATGCATCTTTGCAAGATGTTGTTGATAGGAGACACGCCAAGGGAAAGGTTCTTGTGCAAGGTTCTGCAAGTAAGCCTCCAACACCATCTAAACCAGCAGTTGTGACTAATAAAAGCCCTGCTTTGGGATTTCTTGAAGCAGCATTTAATAACCAAGGTAGAGAAGTAGTTGATGAACATGTAGCTCGTTTCATTTATGCAAATGGGCTAGCATTCAATTTGGTGCGCTCCCCTTATTGGCAAAAAATGATTAAGACAGTCAATGAAGCCCCAAAAGGGTACACAAGAGCCCTGGTTATGAAAAATTCCGCACCACTTTGTTGACATCAGAAAGACAATCTGTGGATAGACAGTTACAATCAATCTGAGATACATGGACTGAAACAGGGGTGTCCATTGTCTCTGATGGATGGAGAGACCAAAGAAATCGACCTTTGATTAATGTTATTGCAATATGCCCCCAAGGGGCAATGTTTTTAAAGGCTATTGATTGCAGTGGAGTGGAGAAGGATGCAACGTTCATCTCCACAATTCTTATTGATGCAATAGAAAGTGTGGGGCCACATAATGTTGTCCAAGTAATCACGGACAATGCACAGGTTTGTAGAGCTACAGGCTTGATTGTGGAGGGTCAGTATGATCACATCTTTTGGACTCCATGTGCGGTACATTCATTGAGCCTTATGCTTGCCAAGATTGGTGAGATTGGGTGGATCAATGAAATATATGTAGCATCAAAGGAGATCCAAATGTTCATAACTAATCATTCCATGTCTCAAGCCATATATCGAGGTTGTGCAAAGTTGGAGCTACTCAAGGTACTCCATTTTTAATCAACGTTATTTGTATTATGGTTTCTTAATTTTTATAATTTAATTGTATACATTTCTAATTTGATATTTAACTTTTCAAAACTTGTAGGTTGTTGAAACTCGTTTTGCCTCCCACACTTTAGTCATAAAGAGGCTTGTGCAGGTCAGACAAGCATTGCAGGCGATGGTATTGACCCTCCTTAGGAGTCATGGAGAACTTCCTCTTCTAATAGAGGACAAAGAATCAAGTCTATCATTCTTGATGATGTATGGTGGAACAAGGTCCAATACCTTCTACGGTTTAGAACCAATTTTGACCATGATCAGAACATTTGATACAGATATGCCTTGTTTGGGGGAAGTCTATGAAAACATAGATAGTATGCTAGAGAGGATAAGGGAAATTATCAAAGCCAATGATGCCCTTGAACTATTTCACCATGAAGTGAAGGACATAGTTACCAAAAGGTGGAACAAAATGACCACACCATTACATCTTTTGGCCTATGCACTACACCCCAAGTATTATCATTCCAGAATTTTGTCTTTACCAGGTAGAACAATGCCAAACAAGGATTTTGAAGTGGTACAGGGATATAAGACAGCTTTGAGGAAAATCTATAGGGATGTGGGAATGGAAATGGAAATACGTGAAGAATTTGGAGCATTTGTACAGTCCACTAGTAACTTTTCAGATCCACTAGCCATGGATGATCGAGGGCATATGGATCCTATTACTTGGTGGGGATATCATTCATCTCTCAACTCTAGCGACAAGGTTGTTATCGTAGGTTGTCAGTTCCTCGTCAGCTGAGACGAATTGGAGTACATATGGCTTCATCCATTCGGTGAAGAGAAACAGACTGCGAGCAGGGAAGGCTGAGGATCTTGTGTATGTTCATTCCAACCTCTGTCTTCTATCACATTCCACTCCAGAGTATAAAAAAGGTCCAAGCAGGATTTTGGACGTGGAACCTGAGATCTCTAACTTAAACATGACACGTAATGCCATGTCACACCTCGACCTACTTGAGGATGTCCAACCACCAGTCCAAACTTCTGCTATAGCTTCCAACATTCTCGGACGCCCCTCATCTATTCATGATGTATAGTTGCAATATGTAGATGATAAGGATGTAGATCCATTTCAGGATATGTAGTTGGACCTACTCTACATTATCATACTAGTAGAGTGTTATATGATGAGACACTCAATTTTGTATTTACTATTACCCTTTTTATATGAGATGATGCATCATGATTTCACTGTTTCAGTCTATAGAATTACAAATTATCTAATGATCTCAGTTCTAATGTTGTGATTCATGAATGTGTTTTATTCTTAACTTCAACTATATTTTTTGTACGTGGCGTTTCCCCCCCATATCTGAATCCTGGCTTTTCAAAAATCTGATGGATCCGTATCTGTATCTGTTTCCTGGTGACATAGCTCATTTGCTTTATTATTATTGAATGTATCTTTTGATAAGTAAATGAATCATATGTTGCTAGATTAGATTAGTGTTTTGTTCTTGTTGCAATAAACTCCTGGAATCTTTTTTTTGTACTTAGAATAGTTCAAGCCTTCGATTATTTTCTTTAGGGACTACCCCCCTTGGCTTCGCTAGGAGTTGGCCTAGACGGAGGAGTCGAGGATCAGGTGACAGCACCTTGACTCGAGACTTGCCCCCAAGGACACACCCAGTGGATTGAGGATTTTGTCCACGCTACTCGAGGTGTGTATAAAGGCGACAACAGTTGCCAAATTTGATTTCTTCAAGAGTTGGTGCTCTTGGATTCCCAAACCAATCTCTCCTGCCAGTCGTGTTTAGTGGTGCCTAAATCAATGTACCAAACATCTTCAAGTGTTTCAATTGCCACAAATGATGTCAACAATGTTCCTTTTACATAATCATCTTTCTTGTCAAGATCTTTCTTCCCTACACAATGTCTTGAGTATTTCTTCTCCTTGCCTTGAGATTGTTTTCAATTGCACTTGAAATAGTGAGGTACATAATGCCCTCTCTTGCAACAATAAAAACAAGTTCTCTACTTGTCACTCTTTTCATTGGTCAGTTCAAGGATAATTCAAGTAATGGCTATAATTGGATAATCACAACAACTGATTATTTCACAAAGTGGGTAGAAATTATACCCACCAAGTTAGCGGCCGACAAAGTGGTCATGGATTTTCTTGAGGACAAGATTATCACTAGGCTCGATGTGCCAGCAAAGATAACTATTGATAATGCCAAGGCCTTTAGTTCAACAGAATTATCCTCATTTTGTTTCAAGTATGGCACTATATTATCCCACTCTTCAAATTACTATCCCCAAGGCAATGGTCTTGCTGAGTCTAGCAATAAAAACTTAATGACAATTCTTAAGAAAATTGTTGGGGATAACAAGAGGTCATGGGATAATAAGATCAAGTTTGCACTTTGGGTTGACAGGATCACAAAGAAGAGTTCAACAGGAAAGAGTCCCTTTGAGTTGGTTTACGGTCTTGATGTCACTCTTCCAGTTCATCTGAAGCTTCCAGTGTATCAGTTAGTTCAGAAGTATGGTTTGGACGAAGACTTTCATCAAAAATAGAATTGATCAAATAATTGAGCTTGATGAAAACAAAAGGAAAGTCTTAGATCAAAGTATAAAAAATCAAGAAAAGATAAAGAAAACCTTTGATAAATCCTCAAGACAAAGAGATTTTCAGGCAGGTGATGCAGTCCTCCTATGGGACAAACGGAAGGAAAAGCCAAGAAGTCATGGCAAGTTTGACAGTTTATGGGCAGGGCCATACATTATTGTTAAATTTACATGCAGCAGCGAGAGCCATTCTCCTGAATGATGGCTAAGACCCTAGACGAGATCTAGGGCACCCAGTGCACTCCTGGGATATGTGGTCTGGGACTTATATTGATGAAGACCCTAGGTTAGTAACCAGGGCCCCTGGTTTGTAACCAGGGTACCCATGCCTGGTGCATGGAAGTCTTGGTTCGTAACCAAGAAGATGAAGACCCTAGGTTAGTAACCAGGGCCCCTGGATTGCAACCAGGGTATCCATGCCTGGGGCATGAGAGTCTTGGTCTGGGACCAAGCATTTGAAGACCCTAGATATCTCTAGGGCCCCTGG
>ML780031.1:103569-125932 GCA_009831015.1 Picea engelmannii | reverse complement strand
CGGATGTAAGAAGACCTAATAGAAGCTTCCGCTTCTAGAAGGATCTTCCTCTAGATGCTTCTCTTAATAGACATATTTAGTATAAATAAGGGTCGAAGGTATGAAAACCCTAGCTTGGAGATTATTGTAACAGAGCGTTGCTCAACTGGAGGTTGCCCCCTCGAAAAGGCCTGTGAACATTGCTTTCTGAATCAAAGTGCTATTTCAGTTGTTGCTCTTATATTATTTCTGTGTTATTGTTGAGATTATGCTGGTTATATTGTTGATATTCTGCCATTTCTAGCATTTCATTTATGTTCTGCATATTTATTATATCTGGTATCTTCCAGCTAACGAGATTTTCAATTTGCTTCAAGCCTTCATTTGTAGGGGCATGCATTTGTAAGAGTAATGGAAGGACATGTGTCTCCTATCCTCATCTTGTTGAACTTTTTTGTAATTCTCATTTTTGAATTTTGTAGATGCAAGCTTGTTGACCGAAAGGCTACATATAGACCCAACTTTTGCAAGGTTTTTGAATTTACCCCTAGCTATTGGGCAGACTCAAGAGAGGGATCAGACTATTACAATCTACTTTCTGGTGCACTATCATTCATGGCCACCCCTCATCAACATGTTGACTATGGTTGTCTTTGGTAACAAGTAAGCGTTTAATGGGTCTCTTGCTCTTGTTTGTTTTAAGTTCACAGTCTTGTTCTCTAGTTGTAAACCCTGCAACTGCTCCATATACAGTTGTGCCTAAAAGAGTTATTTTGTGTTAGTTCATGGAAGCTTGTTACCAGGTGCAGTATGCATTAAGGTTAATATGCCATGAGAGACATTTGACTATGGTGGTTTCCTTGGTTTAGTTTGGTTTGGTTTGGCTTGCTTGTTTGATGTAGCCTTCTGTTATATTCAGATAATAGAATCTGTCTTCAACAAAAATATTTGAAATGTTGAAGGTAAAATATTGAAGGACAACATATTAGTAAGTCGCTACTAAACAGGGCAAGTAAAAATGAGGGCTGCTACAAATATAGCAAATCCTGAGAAAAGAATATCAAATATGTATTGATATAAAGCACTAGCTTTGAACTCCAACATAAGGTGCCTTTCATAAGCTAAATTTTAAAAATAAAAGGTAATGTTTAGAGCAAATTAAGAGGGGCAAACACTCATTTCATTACATCCAGTACTTTTGTAAACCTTTAAAACTTGAACATGAAAAAATGAGCCTCAAATGTCCTTGTTTCACCCATGCTAAAGTAGGCTTTATGGCAGAATTGAACTATCCATGTGAATCTCTGTTAACTAGTCCTAAAGAGTTACTTTGAACATAATAAACAGAAAGAGATTCTTACAAATGCTTTGAATGCAGATCGATGAGCAGCCATCTCATACATGCAACATCCTGTTCATACATGGCAAAATTACAGTCAACAAAACTATCTAATGCTTGCCAGAAAATATACAGAAAAAGCAAACATAGAGTGCAGGAATGATAAGTTAAACTTTATCACCTAAGGACCAGATATCTGATTTGAAACCATAAGGGATGTCTGCTAGAAGTTCTGGACACATGTAGTTTGGAGTGCCCACAACCTGCACACGTCAACCAAGTGTCAGTTGTTAATAAACCCTAAACAGATTTTATTTCTATGCTTCTATAGTTCACAAATCTATTGTCACTGAATTATTTTCATCAATAGTATCGACATAACTACATGCAGAAGCTCTATATTCAGAGGCAAGACAGTAAACAAGGATTTTGAAAAAATAAGATGATTTCTCACACAAATTCAGAGTTTGCATAAAGGGCAAGTAATGCAGCCAATTTTATCTAAAAGACAACGCCTTAACTACGCTTTACCAGCAAAACAAATTAGCCATAGTCATTTGCATCTAACTGTATGGATCTTTCATTATTCTCTACATTTCACTGCTTCTCAGTTATTGTTTCAGGTTCCATCATTACCAGGTTTTCCTCTATGACCTAAGAAACACAGATGGTTAAAGGGAGGTTTAGCTTGAAACGAGATCATTTATTCCTTGTATGCATAATCAAGATTCAACCTCAATTCTTTAATCCTTCAATCATCAATATACTATTAAATGAAAACATTTACATGCGACTAGCACTGCCAAGAAATTTAGATAAACAAGAATGTCTTTCAAGCTTTATCAGTATCAAAAATCAGACCATGGTAAGCAGATTCTGCGTTCAGGAATTTAACCTAAATCCTAGATAGCTTAAAACTTAAAACACCAATTATAATAACAGCTATTTACTGTGTTAACCTACAAACACATGCTGCTGATAATATGAAGTTATGAACAGCAAACACGGATCTGAACTCTCAAAACAGCATCCCTATTCTACTAATTCTAAAGAATAAAATCACAATGCAAAAGACAAAAATCTCTAACTCGCTAACCAACCCAGTGATGCACCCTACATCTCTTTTATAGAATAAGAGACATGAGAAGATACAATGTATATAAACACCTGCAAGAAGCAATAGGTTTGATTGTATCAAACCCTAACCCTAATCTGAACATCTAATGCACCATAGTTGCATGGATAAGAGTGCCTAGAGAGGAGTGCCTCCTCCTGGAGATAACTGCATCAAGCAAACTGTTGGTGCCTCATAGAGATCTGCGCCTTCATCCCGTAATAGACAGCTCTCACGCAATCACCTCAGGTAGCCTTGGACTCTGCACCCGGTATACAAATAGATCATGCATGTAATCTAAAACTGAACTAAACTGAACTAGAACTGAAATTGGAACTTGCTAAGTCTGGAACAGCAATGAACTGAGTTTAACTGACTGGCAAAATTGGAAACATACTCAAATTGGCACAAGCATGCTGAAGGTGTCCATGCACCCTCTACTCCCCTACATAATTGCACCTCCCTCACACTTTGCTGCATGCAAGAACCTAGGCACACTTCTGCCATAACTATTGTTGTACAGACATACATTAAATGTACCCTTCCTCCTAATGTTGTAAGGAGCTGCTGCTGTAACTGTAGACTGTGTGCACCCTAGTGCTGTGGAGAAGACTCTCCGAGTTAAACCAGGTAAAATCTAACACCCCCTCTTAGTGAGGAAAGTGTTCTCCGACCAATCCCAATCTCTTCCTGAATATCTCAAACTTCCCCTTTGCCAAGGGATTGGTCAAGATATCAACAACCTGCTAATCTGTCTAAACATACTTGAAAGCCACTGCTCCCTTTTAAACTTTGTCCCAGAGAAAGTGGTACCTAATGTCAATGTGCTTGGAGCGATCATGGAATACTGGATTCTCAGAGAGTCTAATACCACTCTGATTGTCATAGTAGACCACAATAGGCTCCAGCATCTCACATGTTAGCTCTGCTATCAACTTGTGAAAACAAATGGTTTCACAGCTAGCAGTGTTGGCTGTCATGTACTCTGCCTCTATTGAACTCAATGCCACTGAAGCCTACCTCCTACTAAACCAAGATATTACTCCTAAACCCAAACTAAAGCAACAACTTGAAGTACTCTTCCTCTCACCAGATGCCCTATCCAATCAAAATCAACAAACCCATGCAATATCAACTCACCATCTCCTGCATACCTCAAACCATAATGTATTGTGCCCTTAGATAACAAAGAAAATGTTTTGCAACTACCCAGGGAATCTGCCTTAGCTCAACCATATACTGGCTCAAAGTGTTCACTACAAAACATATATCAAGTCTGTTATAAACCAAATACATCAAAGATCCAATCAACTAGCAATACATCGAAGGATCTACCAAATTTGAATCCAAATCAACATGCAACTTCAGATTTGGTGTCATGGGAGTAGCTAAGGGCTTACAATCCATCATCTTAATCTCTTCAAAATCTCAATTGCACACTTAAACTGTCCGAGGAACACCTCACTTGAATTCTTCCACACCTCTAAACCCGAAAAATAGTGCATCAATCCAATGTTCTTCATCTCGAACTCTCGTGCCAATTCTACCTTACACCCTATTATGAGTTTCTTAGAATTCCCTATAAGTATTAGATCATCTACACACGGGTCCAAAACAATCAAATAAATACTAAAGATTGGGATCTACATAAGTTTTGGTGAAGCCCCAACCTAACAAGTACTCATCAATCCTGAAGTACCAAGCACGCAATGATTGATTCAACTTGTAAAGGGCCTTTTTCAGCCTACACATGAGTATCTTGCCCATGCACCTCAAAGCTCTTGGTTGATCAATGTACGATTCTTCCTCAATCACATCATTCAGGAAGGTTGTCTTTATATCCATCTAATATAATTTCCAACCAAAAACTAAAGATAAAGACATGATAGTCCTGATAGAAGTACACCTAGCAACTGGAGCAAAGGTCTCCTCATAGTCAACTGCCTCTCTCTAAGAGAATCCTCTAGCCACAAACCAAGCCTTGTACTTTTTTATGCTACCATCAACTATATGCTTTACCTTGTACACCCACCTACAATCAACCACTAATTCCCCCTCTGGTCTAGGGGCAAATTCCCACACATCATTCTTCATGATAGAGTTGTACTCCTCCACCATTGCATCCTGTCGTACCTACTCACATGCCACCTCCTCATAACTGGAAGATGTCGCATCAATGGAAGACATCAATGCAACATAACTAGGAAACTTTTAGGAGGATGGCTTACAAAAAAAAGTCTTTGGAGCACCAACTTGGTCCTTTGCCTCCTACAATGTTTTTGTAAGCCACCTTGGCCTCCTAGTTGTACTAGGTGTTAAAGTTGTCTCTCTACCTATACTAGAACGTGGTTGATCCAACTCTAATTTACCTAGAATCTATGGATTAGCATTTGGGGCAGCAAGTTTCTCAACCTCCTCAAACTTTGTTGGAAGCTCCTGAGACTTAGAGGACCCTGCATCCTCGTCAAACTTAACATCTCAACTTACAACTATCTTAAGTTGGGACAGAATTTAGACTTTGGAAGCCTTAGAAGTCTAGTTGTACAAAGATACCTTTCAAACTAGAGGGTTCCAACTTAGTTCTTTTCTCCTCAAGAATATAAATATATACAAAACAAGCAAACACACAACAATGTGATAACATGTGGTTTCTTACTAATAAAAGCTTCTTTGGGTGTCTTGTCCTTCAATAACCTGTGAGGACCCCTGTTTAGAATGTAGACTATTGTGCAACATGCTTCTGCCCAAAGACATATGGGTCGGATCTGGGACATGGATCATTGCCTTGGTAATCTTTATGATGGACCTGTTCTTCTTTTCTGCAACCCCATTCTACTGCAGGTTGTAAGGCATTGTTAGCTCCCCCTATTGATCCTTGCTTCCTTATAAAAAGTGTCCTCCTTGAACATACACTCTCCTCCATTATACGATCTCAACACATTATTCTTCTTACCTATCTAATTTCCTACAAGATCTTTAAACTCTTGAAACTTCTCAAGCACTTCATCCTTGATCTTCATGAAGTAAATAGGTCTTCTGAGAGGAATCATCAATAAATGAAACATTATAAATGTTACCTGAAATTGAAGTTGAGGCCATGGGTCCACATATGTCGAAATGTCTTAGGCCAAGAATCACTCTTAACCTATGCTCACTACTTGGGAAAGCAATCTTGGCATGCTTGCCAAGTGCACAACCCTTTCGTACCCCTATCTTCTCAATCTTGAATTCTAACATCCCTACACCATGTCCTTCAAGATTGGCAATGCTCCGTAGTGTAAGTGACCCAACCTCTTGTGCCAAAGCTCACACAAGTTATCACTATCATGCACTAGAGCTCTCACTAGATCCACCAACAACCTATACAGACCACCCTCTCAATTACCTCTAGCCAAAACTCAACCAGGGTCCATGAATCTCCTCTTGATGATGACTTGTTGATCATCAAACAAAACAATAAATCCTAGGTTTGTCATCACTAAAATTGAAAGTAGATTCTTAGTCAAACCAGGACATATAAAACACCATTGTTCTCAAGAACATCACCTCAAGGCATCCAAAATGAGATGGATCCCACTCCTGCTACTAGATACATGGTATCGTCACCAAGCTTCACATGTATGCTTGCCTTCTACTCCTAAAGTCTACCGAAGGCCTTCTTGTTGAAGGTCATATGCCTAGATGCTCCACTATCCACATACCATCTAACACTAGATACAATGTTAGATGAAAGGCATGAGACCATGGAGAATGTTGTCTCAAACTAGGATACAAGCTCATCCACTCTTGCAGAGGCTTTTGCACCACCTACAAACTCCGTCTATTATTGTGCTTCACAATACCCCTTCTTCTTCTAGACACTGAAAAGCAGTGGCCAAGCTTCTAACACTTGGCGTGGCTCAAGTCCTTCTTGCCCTAATTCAAGAAACCCGAATCCTATTTCTTTCCTTTCTAACCCTTCTCAAGTCCTCCTTTCTTATTTCCCTTCTTCATCCTATTGATGAGAGCTAGATTATGCTCTTCCTCCTCTATGCCTACAATAGTTTCCAATCTCATCTCCTCCTAGATGAAATCATCCCTCCATAGCTTCTCAAAAGTGGGAAGCTTATCTCGAGCACAAACACCTTGGACAAAAGGCTACCAAGAAAACGAAAACCCATGCAAGGCTATGGATACTAACTCTTCACTCTTCACCTCTTCTCCAACTATTCTAAGCTAATCATAAAGTTCAATAATCTTCATCAAGAAGTTGACTATAATGTCTATCTTATTCATCTATGTGGCTCTAAGCTAAATCCTTAGAAGCATCTTCCGAATGATGTTCTCACTTTGATATAGAGGGACTAGAGCATGAAACATCTCCTTACTCGTGGTTTTCCTAGTGAGGGATCAAGTGATACTTCATCAAGTCAAGGATAACTTGCTTTGTCTTGGACATCTTCTCTTTATATTCTACCAACTGTGCGAGATGAGTAGGCTCTACAACCATAGTCTCCAAAAAATCCCAAAGATCATGCAGCATTTGCACGCGACACCTCCATAAAACAAAGTTGAAAGGGCATTCTAATATGTCTTCATATCTGAGATTGATTGAAATCATACCTCACAATGAAATCATCCTTCATTGTTCTAAAACAGATCAAAAACCTAAAACAACCTCACAATGCTTTTCTCAAGCATGGATCTCGGGCATCCCACCCTAGAAACATCTAACAACTCCCTATCCTAGGCAGAAGCCCTACTATCCATCCACATGTTCCTAGAAGTTTTCAACAAATGCACTCTAATACCATGTAAAAATTCAGACCATGGTAAGCAGATTCTACACTTAAGAATTTAACCTAAATCCTAGATAGCTTAAAAAATGTAAACAACAATCAAAATAACAGTGACTGAGTGTGTTAACCAATAAATACATACTTATGTTAATATGAACAACAAACACACATATTTGAACTCGCAAAACAACATCTATATTCTCCTAATTGTAAAGAATAAAATCACAATGTAAAAGGCTCAAATCTCTAACTCGCTAACCAACCTATTGGTGTGCCCTTCACCTCTTTTATAGAATAAGAGACAAGGGAAGATACAATGTATTTGGACACATGAAAGAAGCACTAGAAATGATTGTTAAACACTAACCTTAATATGAACACCTGGTGCGGGGCGGCAGCGGTCATTATCAACCCAAGAGGAAATCAAGAATTAAATTATGCATGGAGCTTGGGGCAAGCGACAAACAATCAGGCAGAAGAATATGCCCTTCTCAAGGGAATCTAGTTAGCTAAAGGTCTGCAGCTACACCAATTATACATAGTGGGCGATTCAAAGAACACCATCAGAAGTTTGATTAAAGGGGCATCTCCGAACACTAGACAAAGCAATATTATCAAAAAAAATCATTTTGAAATCACCGGTATTTCTAAAGTCTCATTCTTCCATGTCAAAAGGGAGAATAATTGCTTGGCTGACTCACATGCCAATTCAGCAATCATATTGTCAAAATGGGTAATCATAGTTAATGGGAATTTATCCCATAATCAAATTCCTTAATTAATGCAACACACCAAAGAAATAGTGCATGTCCTACGGGTGTCAATTCGAAATCCTCGTGATGTCATAGGCAACAAACTTCGTATGGAATTTTCTTTTCATATTCGTGGCATTCAAACCATCTCCTCTAGCGTGATCGCTCTACTCGTGCAACGAAGGGCTCTCAGGCGAGGGATCACTTCAGATACAATGGAAGGGCATTTGGATATGGTGGTGACGGAAATCGACGTCACGATCGTACTCCCTCCAAGGTGGAATGTAATCATGCTGATGAGTGGGTGATTTAGTTTGCATGTGAGCACAACAATTTTGATCCAGGACGACGTGCAAAGAACTGATCCGGTGGTACTAGCTCAATCTGTCAAGCAATTGGAATTTTAAGTCAACGCAAGCGGGGTTGTTAATAAATGGTATAATGCGTTATCGAGAAATTGCTCGTTGGGTGGCTGCAAAGTGAAGATTGAATTCATTTTGCAAAGGTGGTGGGTGCATTCTTGGCGAATACCCCAGAAAGTTGCAAGGTGGAAAGGCGAAAGGGAAGGTGAAGGCATTCAGTCTGCAAGGATAGACGCGAGACCGGGGTCTCAGTCTCCATTCAAGTGTTGGAGGGCGGAACTCAAGTACATTTGCGGAGAAGTGACTCCCAAGCACCTCAATCAAATACCAAAAATCAGAGCAACATAAATGTCGAGAAGGAACCCAAACATGCAGGCCCTGATTTCCGCTCTGGAAGTCCTAGAACAAGAAGTGAGGCAATTGCAGGTGGACTACCATTCTCTTTCGGCTCGGGTTAACCAAATCCTAGACATTATCATCCAGCAGAGAGAAGCAGCGAGACAACAACATGACGAGTTGGATGCTATTCAAAGCCAGGTGGAGCAGCTGCAGTTTCAGAGAGTGTCGTCTCATCCAATGCTAGTAGATTCTCCCTCCAGCAGTGGGTCATCTCCCGCAGCAGCTTATTCAGGAATTGATTTGAATCAGCCAGCACAAGAGGAAGATATGGAAGCAGAAGATCTTAGTCAAACCAATAAGCCGGGTAGTTAATGTTTTTTAGAACAATATGCATATTAGGTGTCTTTTATTGTAGATATACTCCGAATTTTTGGAATGTACTGAACTTTTGTAAAAATCGGGCTGATATAAAGAAGGATAGGATAGTGGTAGGTCTGTTATGGTGGATGGATCAGCTGGAAAAAATTGATGTAATTTTTGTACTTTCCAGCGTGCTACGGCTGCACATTTTTGCTTAATATATTATCTCAGTTCTTGCCAAAAATAAAAATATGAACACCTAGTGTGCCCTAGCTGCATGGATAACATTGCCTAGAGAAGTGTGCCTCTTTCTGGAGATAATTACATCAAGCAAACTGCTGGTGCCTCGTAGAGATATGCACCCCCATTCTATAATAGACAGCTCTCATGCAAGTGCCTTAGGTAGCCTTGGAATCTGCCCCCTGTTTATGAATAGATCATGCATGCAATCTAAACTGAACTGAACTGAATTAGAACTGAAATAGAAACTAAACTGGAACTGGAACTTGCTAAATCTGGAACAACAGTGAACTGAGTTTAACTGACGGTGGAAAAATTGGAGATATACTAAGATTGGTGCATCCATGCTCACACTCTATTCCCCTACATAACTGTGCCTCCCTCACACTTTGCTGTGCACAAGAACCTACATAAACTGCTGCTTTATGAAAATGCGCTCTTCCTCCTACTGCTGTACCTGCTGATTGTGCGCACCCTGGTGCTGTGGAGAAGATTTTCTGAGCTAAACCAGGTAAAATCTAACAATCAGCAAAGCTTACAATCACACACTCATTTACATCTCGGTGAATATCTTCAATTTAATTCTCTACGTCAACTCATTTACCATGAAAATTGCCTCTACACCCTAGGTACACTGATAGTTCAAAGGAGACAACTTAAAACACAATTATATCCCTTGCTATGTATAACTGACCTCAATGACTTTAACCCTTCAGTCACTAACAAACCATCTAATGACAAGAAAAAATTATTTTACCATACTCGTTGCATTCGAAAGAGTACCATTGCATAACACAATAGATGATAGTGAATACAAATCAAAACGTTGGCCATATTTACAACTGCTGTGTGCTAGATGTGAAGACTTATATATGAATCCCACAAAGGAACAGCAAAGAAAAATAAAAAGGAATGGTGAAGAATCAAATAATGTTTCCAAAACAGAATAATGAAGAGATCCAGGAAATGGTGAATAGAGAGAGAGGAAAATGTTCACATAGATACAATGGCTGCATATGGCTGCATGGCAAGGGAAAGAGACAAATAGATCACCAGAGAAGACAGTGATAGTTCATCGAATAATTTTCTAGGATGTTAAGGAGAATGACACAAGCATAAGGAGACAGAAGTAAGGTAATCATGCAAATACAGTGAATACCAGAGAAAGAAAGCTGGGAAAAATAGAGCATGTGCCAGTTATGGTAGGCAGCCAGGCTGAGTGGAAAGGAGGTAACAGGAAGAAAAGGGTTCCACAGCTGGTTAGTAACAGATTAGTAAGGTAAAGAACTGGGTGGGCAGAAAACAAGGATGTTGCCAAGGAAGTATAAGGCTTTATACAGAGAAGGGATGGATACATCAAGAAAGAAAGTTGCATGGGGGATGACAGACAGAGTTGGGTAGAAAAAGATACTCTGGAGGGAACAAAAGGGCTTAATAAGAGAAAGGGGCATTGACATAGTCAGGGATATAAAAAGTATGAGGAACATAAACAGTTGCCGTGAAGGAGGACATTTGTAACACATGTTAATTTGAGATGGCAGAGTGAGTGGGAATAACAGGGGAAGAGGAAGATACGAGTATGAATAAAAATTAAAAGCTACATCAACTTGATTCAAGCATCCTTGCCAAGATATCCATGTTCCACATATCCTTCATTATTGTTAGAATTTAAGGGAAACTAGAACAGAGATATTCTTTTTCAAATTATTCACTTCTGTGGATATAGATCAGCAAGCAAAACAAAAATTTCTGAAGTAGATTAAACACAGAAACAGTAGAATAGATCTGAGCATGTAGGAAACAAATCTAATCTAGATCTAAACATAAACAGATCTAATAATTAAACAAATTCTAGATCTAATCATGAACAGATCTAATCATTAAACAAATTCTGAACATTAGCATAATCAGATCTGATAATAAGCAAAGCAATAACTGATCATTACCTTGATTGAAAACAAAAACAAATTTACTTTAGATGCTAGGTTGCTGTCCTCTTTTCTGTATGCTCAGAAATAGCTAATAAGGGTCATGGATCAAACCCTCATGATCTAGGCGAAATCCAAGACCAATCAGAAAAATCATCAACAAGCTAAGGCTGATATAGATTACCAAAAGAACTCAAAGCCGATATGAAAGCTGATATGAAACCCCAAATACCAAAACTGATATGCAAGCTGATATGCAATCCCAAATACCAAAAACAGAAAGCTGATATGAAGTCCAAAATAGCCCAATCAAAAATATGCCAAGACTTATAGGACTGCTGTAGCATGTGCAGCTTAAGACAGCAGATTTAGGGCTGTCACGACAGACCATAAATGCTGTAGCAAGAGAGGGTACCAGTGGCAGCCAAAGAGAAAGGGGCAGCAACCAAGAAAAGAAGAGCATCAGTCAAAGGAGAGCTGGCAGCAACCAAGAAGAGAGCAGGACTGAAGCAAGAACCCCGAAGACAACATTATAAACTCAAGCAATAGCTGTCCAATATGAACAGTAGTGCTACAGCAACTTAGGGCTTGTCAAACCCTACAACAAAATCTGATAAACAGAAGTAGTAGGCAGCAAACATCAGGGGCAGCAAGAGATAACACCAGCAGCAACAGGAAGAGGAACCAAGGGCTGCCTAGGAGGCAGCGGCAGCCTTAAACCACCCAGCGGCAGCTTGAAGAGGAGCCAAGGGAAGGCCGCGGCACCCTCAACAGCAAGAGGAAGGTCCGCCCACCTTAAACACAGCAAGAGGGAAGGGCGGTGGCACCATCACCCAGAAAAGGGGAATCATACACCAGAACTGAAGCTCCTAGCCAGCAAAAAGAAGAAGGCTAAGGAGGCTGTACCTCAAACTAGAAAGAGAGGAAGCTCCAAGGATGCCGTACCCTCAAAACCAAACTGAACAAGATAGTCGCAGAAAATCACAGAAAATCAGACCATGAGAGGAGAGTGAGAGAATGTAAGAATGAGAGAGGGGTAGGTTCCTTTTTATAGTTTGGGAAGGGTTAGGATTAGGTTTAATTAAAAACTTAAAAAATAAAATAAATAATAATTAATATTTTTAATTAATAAAAATATTAATTATAAAGTCAAATAAGTCAAACTGATTTATAAAAGACCAACACCACATCAAGCAAGGGGAGGCTATAAGACAAAGTCAAAAGGGTCTTCTTCAATGGCAAACTGTCCACACATGTCTCATGATAACTTGTAATCTTTTATCATCCCTGCATAAGAGGAAAAACCAATGATGTGGTCATGTCCATCTTCTAGCTGCTCCTAGGTCCCATGGACCATCCCGGAAGAGAAGAAGAAGATCACACATCATCACATCTTCGTACACAACCAAGAACCACCTGGTCCCAGACCATGATACCCCAGAACATATCTGGGGGCCCTAGAACACATCTAGGGTCTTTTATCCACCAAGGTACAAGACCAAGGATCAACCCAAGTGTTTAAGCAAGGATTCCCTGGAACACATCCAGGGGCCCTAGAACACATCTAGGGATTTACATCATCAACCACCAGGGAACACATCCAAGGATCAATCCAAGCATCGAGCAAGGATTCCCTGGAACACATCCAGGGGCCCTAGAACACATCTAGGGACTTACATCACCAACCACCAAGGAACACATCTAAGGATCAATCCAAGCACCAAGCAAGGATTCCCTAGAACACATCCAGGGGCCCTAAAACACATCTAGGGACTTACTGCTTGGTCCTTGACAAAGAACCCCAAAAATACACTGGGGGCCCTCAGTAGGGTCTTTTGCCATGGCTCTAACTGCTTGGTCCCAGACCAAGAACCTCAAGAGTGTACTGGGGGCCCTAGAACTCAGCTAGGGTCTTAGCTATCCTCCGGAGAATGGCTCTTGCAGCTGCACTAATTTCAACAATTATTGCTTTTGGTTTCAATCCCTGATAAGATATCTGCAGCATCAGCTACAATGCTAGTCTAATTCAACCATTTCAAAAGCATTTACCTTTAACACTGCTTTTTCTTAATGTTATGCTTTATATCATGTGCAATTTACTCATAGCAAGTTAATCATCCAAACATAGATACCAGTACTGCTGTGATCCAAATGTCAAACTGATGGAAGATTTTTAAAATTGCAGCGGCCCAGCATGTGACCTCCATAGACTGGCTATAAATATTCACACAGAAATAACAGATTATTCTGGAATCTTGTTGGTGGATGGAACTTCCGGCTTCCTAGATAGTTAAGCAATCAATGTCCAGCAAACAATTGAATGTACAAACTATATGCAAGTCTCTGGCCTAAAATTGGACAAGGCTTCAAATGCTCCTTTCACAGGAGAGCACTGGGACATCTGTATGGCCAAAGGATGAAAGCATTTTGTGATTCTCTAATTCCTTCACATTACGTTTGTAGCAGTGAGCTTTTATCTATGAGATACACCCCTGACATTCTTTGGCTGGCCTTCCACTGTCATAAAAAACACCCTCAGCAAATAGCAACCGAATAGCAATCTTGCAATATCTATCGCTGGACTCCCAATATTCGACTTACATGCTTCTGTTAGTCTTCTACATTAGAATACCAGCAGGCTTGCAAATCCTTCTGTTCCTGAGAATAGTAGGTTTTATGCACTTTAATTTAATTTTATTTTAATTGAAACAGTTAGAGATTGTATTAAAAGAGGCTGCAGTCATTTATGCACTTTAATTTTAGAACAGGAGTTAGATCAGCATTATTGTCTTGTCTATTATTGTTTCTTTGTTTTAATTGAAACAGTTAGAGATTGTATTAAAAGAGGCTGCAGTCATTTATGCACTTTAATTTTAGAACAGGAGTTAGATCAGCATTATTGTCTTGTGACTCTTGTCTATTATTGTTTCTTTGTCTACATTTCAGTAGACAATGATAAAGATAGATAAAATAATACAGGAACGGACTTAAAACAGAATCAAATTTAAGCATAGAGGGGATTCCGCAGTGCAACATATTAGATATCATTTTCGGGATTAACTTCATAGTGTAAGTCATTAATATATGAACAGAATCAAATTGGCATCACTTTTGATTAAAATGATAATACACTTGCACTATTTTGTCTACTGTTGTTCCATCTCAGGTAGAACAAAATAACAAGAAACCTAATGAATCAGGAGAGACAGAAAGTAATGTTTTGGGTGTAGCTTTCATTTGCTCTACAAAAAAACTGAAATGGATGAGCAGAAAATCTAAGATGAGAACTTTGGAATGCATCACTTACAGAAGAAGCTAGATCATCTGCCTTGAGTGTTTTTGCCAGTCCAAAATCACCTGCATATGCTTTTTTGAGATTTAAGAAAGTTGTTGTTTCAAAAGCCAGATCAACATAGATGCATCTCATTCTATAACACTATAATAGGAGCACAAGCTCTGTTCACTGTATCCTTTCATTTTTCAATTGCAAAAAGGAAATCAAAAACTGAAGCTTCAGTCGATATTGTTGTTACAAAAAGATGCAGGGAAATCTAAAAAATGAAAAACAGGCAATGTAGGCTGTATATGCTGCTTCACTATAGTGTAGAGTGATTGTTGTTATAGAAAACTAGCAATCTTTGTATATGCAACTTACCAAGTCGAACATCATGCTCCTTGGTTAAGAATATGTTAGAACACTGGACCAAACAAAATGCATTTAAATCAGACCAACCCTCCATAACTAGTCATAAAGGAGAAAAAAATTACAAAAAACAGTGTAAGATGGTACAGGTTATTAATTTTGAAAACTTAAGATGGCTAGGAGAGCATAACCATAAAGGATAACAACATTTAGTGAACAAGATATCAGGAATGCTAAAAGCACACTTCATGCACCTTCACATCTCTGTGAAGAACATAATTTGAGTGCAGATATTCCACTGCCAACAGCATCTGTGTAAACCATTTCAACAGTTTCTGAGGAGGAAAAAAGAATAACAGTCAGCATCACATTGGTAAAGTACAAACACGCCTGAGTAATTTACTTGGGAGAAAACCAACCTCCTCAGGAAATAATGTCCCATTTGCTTTCTTAATCAACTCAGCCCTGCACTTGCAAGCATGGCAGTAAAAATTTGTTACAAGGCATGTTAGGATACTTAATATTGCACTACGTCCAGATTTCCTAAAACAATCATAAGAACAGACTGCATCAAAATCAAAATAATAAGTTCGCTTACACGTCTCCACCTTCACAATATCCTGTTACAATGCAGACATAGCATCCCTGAAACAATATACAAAACAAAGGAGATTACAGAAATACTTGGAACATGTAATTGTAAACTATAAAGTGAGCAAGCAATATAGTTCATGCAAATATCAAGTGTTAAGCAAGCTAAAAAGGCAGAAAAACAAAAGACCGTATTCTTGCAAATAATAAAATAATAAATTCTTGCAAATAACACAATAAATTTTTGCACAGATAGCATTGCAAGTACAGAGAAGAGGAACATAAAATTCAGTTGTTGAGAAGCTTCTTATGAAGACACAAGTTGTTGGGACCATATTCTTGCAAATAACACAATAAAGTTTTGCACAGATGGCACACGGCAAATACAGAGAAGAGGAAAGTAAAATTCAGTTGTTGAGAAGCTTTTTATGAAGACTCAAGTAGTTGGGATTTACTGATACGCCTTATAAAATACTTGTTAAAGCACATTACTGATGTGGACAACAAGCTCAATTCGAAGTTTAGGCACACCCACCTTTTCCACCCAAGCTTCTTTATACTCCACAATATAAGGATGTTTAATACGCGCAATTAAAGCCATCTGAAGACATTACAATTCATTATCTTGGTAAGAAAAATACCTGAAACGATTTTTCAATGAAAATGTTATCAGGAAAGTTTTTGAAATGTTAAGCTTGTACTGCGAATTCATGGAACAATGTGGATAATTTACAGAGAATACCGGACAGTAATAACAGAAAACGAACATCTAATACTGGACCGTGATAACAGAAAACGAACACCTAATAACAGAGTGGAAAGAAAATCAAATTTCCCGAAGTGAAGATAAATTGATTTTACTAGGTTAGCAAAATACCGAACATAAAAGGTTCACCGGATTCCGGTGATGCTGTAGATGGACGATATAATTAGAAAATGAATTAAAATTGATCAATGTATCTACCGGCAAAGACTCAACATGACCCGGCGTGAAGGATCGGTATCAATATTCAAGGATCGGCATCAATATTCAAGAACAGCAACTAAGAGAAGTGCGGATGAAATACCTCCTGATGCGCCGAGCGTCGGCATCTATCAGTTTGTCGAGCAAGACGGATCTTCTTTAAAACATACCTGAAAATCAAGACGAAAACAATTTAGCGGCTGTTTGAAGTTCATTTTTCATTTTTGGACTAAATTATACCTCTGTTCCTACAGCACGTGCAATTTCTAGAACGCGAAAGTCGACAATCCTTCGAAAGTCTAAAAGATTTTAGTGTAACAAACTACCGGGCTAGGCCCGATAATTGTTTTGCGGAATTAAACCCCAGAACTTCTTGCATTCCAAGCTTAGGTCCTTACACTTCAAATGCCTACAAGACTTTAGTGTAACAGACTACACAGCGTGCATTGATAGAATTCTTGGAGCATTAAATCCTAAAATTTCTCGAATTCGAAGGATCTTCAAAGGCCAGAGCTCCTTACTTCTTTTTCTCCGTTTTGTGATGGACGAGAATCGCTGCACCGAATGCCCCGCGGCCAATCTGTTCCATTATCTCATACTGCTCCATTCTCGACTCCATTGATCCTCAGATCCAGTTCTCCACTCTCCAAGTTCGCCAATATTCCTTAATATCTGAGGCCTAACGTTCCTTTCCCGTGCTCTAAGCAGCGTTCCGTTCGCAAACAGTGAACAATCTCCACAGCTGCTACAAGTTACCGGCCCTTCCGAAAGCGCGTGAAGTACAGAGGCTCGACCTTCCCGTCCCGCTGGTCGCCAGGTCAAATGGCCAAATGCGGGCCTGGTCAGACATTTGAGCGGCAAATACACATATATTTAGCCTCATTCCCATTTTCTTCCACATAATGCCTGTACTCGACGCGAATGGAACCCCACACCTTCCGCAAAATTGAGTTCAGCGGACATTAATGAAGCAAGATTTTAGCATCACGCTTATTTACTGCTTCTTCATCTTCGATCAAGCTTTACAAGCATCATTATTCATCCTTTCGAGCTTTTCAGCAGATTCGACCTCTTGAACTCCAGTCGAGTAGCGGAGCTGACGTTATGAGTGAGTGCGAAGTAGCCTGTCTGCCGTAATGTCGGCCAGATTTTCCACCAAGACAAACAGCTAGATGGCTGGTTTCGTCCAGCTAAGCATTCAAACCCCACCCTACCCTAGAGGAGAGAGGACTTATACCTACAAATGAGGGGTCGGGCCCATATCCAATCGACATCATGTGCTTCCTACTTATTCTCAGGCGCCATTGCTCTCTGCCTCCCCTGTGATGTGTGGGCCTGCCTGCTCAATTAAAGCTGGACAGGCATGTGGACTGTGAATCCCTCCGCGACTAGCCGTTGAACGGAGCGCGGCGGGTAGATTCCGAGTCCCGACTTCCGTGGAACGGCAACGGCCCGCTGTCGCGTAAAAATAACGGTGACAAAGCCCCGATACCGTTGGTACCGGCGACCGGAAGTTGAGTGCTAAGAAGTCCATGTGTGCTCCCCGTGTCCCGACCCCCTACCAACTTCCCATGTGCTAATCCTCTAATTCATTGTCATCGGATTTTTCTACAACGCATTCCACATGCTGCCCCGGGTCCGGCGTGGTTTAATGCTTCACAAATGCTGAGACTAGGTCAACAGTACCGGATTTTACAGAGAAGCAAACATTATCCACCATTCATTTTTTAGGTGAACCATCGCTTTGCTCTAGATTTTTGGATTCTCGTATATAATCTGTCGGGTTCATTATCTTTGTAAATACATCTCAAATGTCTATTTATGTTTGTACTTCTCACCTATCCGTATTATGTTTGTATTTATTATCATGACAATATATATAGAGTAATTGGTAAAACCTTTCAAAATCTTAAGAACCAAAGAACGCTGTTTGGTCAACAAAATTACATGTTAAATCCTTTAATATAAAATATTTAGAAAAGATAAATAAAAATATAAAATTTTGATTAAAAAATTAGTTGAAAAAATATTTTAAAAATGGATAAATTTATTAAAAAATAATAAAAATGATATTTTTTAAATTAAGAAAAGTGATTGTATTTTATTTTTTTGAAATTTCAATTATTTAAGTCTACTAAAAATCATAAAAATAAAGTTTCATGGTCAAAGTTCCATCAATAATGTGGAATTATAACTTGTAAAAATTTATCAAATTTTTTAAAATAATTAATAAAAAATGGTTGAATTTATTCACTTATTAATTTAGTCTATATAATAGTATTTTTAACGTGAACAAACTATCTAATTAAAAAACAAATAATCATATTTATCACAAAACTTTAAAAAACCACAAATTATTGCTTTAATTCATGGTTTGTTGTAAGTAGCATATACATTAATAAGTTTAGAAGATGTTGGAACAAAAGTTATGATAGTTATATCCCAAAAGATCACCTGCTATACTTTTGTATATGATAACAATAGCTTGGAGGAAGTGTCTTCATACAAATATCTTGGAATGGACATTCATCACAAGTGGAAATATAGCATTGAGAAAAGGATAAATGAAGGGTAAGTGTAAGCTAACAGACCTTTGGCTATGGGATAAGAAAACACTCCTCTTCAATATATGGATGTGAAATTTGGGGATGCAACATCTCTAAAGAATCGTGGAGAAAGATAGAGCATATCCAAAAGAATTTTGTCACTTATAATTTCAAAATTAAAGGCAATGCACCTTATCCTATCTTCCTTATAGAAGTGAGTCCATTGAGAGCATGGTCATGATGAGGTATTTAATGTACAAGAACAAGATAAACAACATGGACAACCAGAGGCTCCACATGAAGATGTCATCAAATAACAATAATATTAAAAATATTATTACATCTAAATTTAAGGAGAATATATGGTATGATAAAGAATTAGAGGGCAAAAGCAAATAAAGACACTACAAGGAGGTGGTCAACCATAATCTAGAAGACTAAAAGTATCTCTCCGTTCTAAATAAAGCAAATAAGAAAATCAACATTGTTAAAATTTGAACCAACTCCCACAAGTTGCATAGAGAAACTATGCATTGGACAACTCCCAAAACATAGTGGGATAAAATAATTTGTCATCTTTGTGATACTAAGAGGGTTGAAGATGGTTGAAGATGAAAATCACTTTCTCCTATAGTACCGTGGGTATACTCAAATTATATTGCAATTTCAAAATATTTGTCACAATATCTATCTTCCTAACCTCTTAAGTCATCAAAACTATGGTGATCTTGGAACACTTCTCTTAAAGTTTTTAGAACACCCAAAAATAAAATTCTAAAGAAATCTAAGTAATTTATTACCTTTTTAAAACATGAGAAACCAATTCTGATCTCAATGGATGTTAATCATCATTGTCATTATATATTATATCTTTTACTAAATATAATATAATTATTAATTTTTTATTATAAAAAACAAATTTATCACTTTATAAGATGAAAGTGGTTATTATAAAATTTCTAGATCTAAAAATAAATAAAATAATAATAATAAAGTTTTGACCCGTATGGGGTGACAAGTGGCGCAGGAATGCCATATGGCTCCGCACTCAGCCAAGGTTTAAATGTTGGATGTTGTCACCATAGCACCCGCATTACGGATGCAGGACCGCAATAACACCAGCTTTGCAATGGGAGGACTCCTCCCTCGAGCGAGCATTTACGAGCTAGGCAAACGCGATGTTAAAGGCGGTCATGGGTATTTGCAGTCGGATTATTCGTTTTCTCTTGTTTTGGTCTCGGCTCTGCTCTGCGTTTGGAGGTTTTGGTGTAACTTCGCGCTCCTTGCACCCTGGTTCACCATCCATTCGTGGAGCACTGATGCGAGTCCTTCTGCCTGCGCTTTCAATTGGCCTCCGCCCTCGTCCCAGTCTGTGTGTATTTCCTGGAGAGCACTCTGCAACATGACGAGGAAACGAGGAACGCCTCGCCGTGGCTCTTCTTGGTACGCCCGTAAGGAGGAGCGACAGCGCAGAGAGAAACTCGAACGTGCTCTGGTCATGGCTACCTCTCTGTTGAGAAAGAAGGCTCGTACCGAGGAGCAGGCTCTGCTCTCCACCATAGCCGAGAAGGAAATTGGCCGCAGTAGTATGGATACCGTCACGTTGGAGGGTGGCACTGAGCAATTGTACCCGGCTTGCATTGTAGAGGAGGACCTGACTCTGGAGGACCTGTCGACAATGGAGGCACCGAGCGATAAAGGGAGGTCTAGCAGTGAGGACTGCAAACACAATCTGGGGGTGGAAGCCGTTTTTCCTGGTTGTATTGTGGAAGAGGTTCCCTGGCAGGAAATGGAGGCTGCGTTTGATGCTGGAGGTGCGCCGGGAAAGGAAGGTCGGAGCGGTGGGCAGGATGATGCGAAGCGAAGAACGCCCGTCGACGAAGGTGGCAACCTGCATGGCTTTCTCCTCCGCGAGGAGCACCTGTCCTTGGTGTTTGAGCTCCGAGGCCACATGGCTGACCTGGAGCATNGATAAAGGGAGGTCTAGCAGTGAGGACTGCAAACACAATCTGGGGGTGGAAGCCGTTTTTCCTGGTTGTATTGTGGAAGAGGTTCCCTGGCAGGAAATGGAGGCTGCGTTTGATGCTGGAGGTGCGCCGGGAAAGGAAGGTCGGAGCGGTGGGCAGGATGATGCGAAGCGAAGAACGCCCGTCGACGAAGGTGGCAACCTGCATGGCTTTCTCCTCCGCGAGGAGCACCTGTCCTTGGTGTTTGAGCTCCGAGGCCACATGGCTGACCTGGAGCATCGGGCACTCATCATGGGCCAATGCCTGGACGTGCTTCTCGATGCCTACTCTGGCGCTCCAGCTCGGCGAAAATGTCCCCTTTGTGCGCAGTCTTTCGCCATCCCGGCCGGCTCCACGTGGAAGACAAATGAAGATGACAGGTCACCAATTACCTAGGTTTTTCATGTCCTATATCTTTTTAGCTTTATGCTACTGTTTTATGTTCTCTTAGACTTTGGGTACCTGTCCTGGTTTCCTCCGGGCAAGACAGGTGCCAATAATTTATAGTTGTTTATGCTTTGTATCTATGCTGGTTTCCGATTTCCGGCAGCATTTTGGATGACTCAGACTCTTGACTATGTACATTCTGATACAGTTTTTTGATAATATAATATAGCAGGCTCCCCTTTTTTATTAAAATAATAATAATAATAATAATAATGAAGTTTTGAAATATATATTTAGATGAAAAAAAAACTGAAATCTTTTTATAAACATTTTTTAATAGTAAAAAGTTTAAAATTGAAAAATAAATATTATTTAAAAATTAAAAATGGCAATATAAGTTTAGAGAATTAGTTTAATTAATTAATGATATTATTTTCTAATTTTTAAAATGATAGATATATTAAATTTATATTTGTTATATAAATTGAAATAAACTGTAGGAATAGTTTTATATTACTAACTTTACATTAAGTATCATCTTCACGAATATAGAAAATATCTCTAGAAATTTATTTCTTTTTAACATATAGGAAAATAAAATGTAGGAATAGTTTTATATTACTAACTTTACCTTATGTATCATCTTCACGAATATAGAAAATATCTAGAAATTATTTCTTCTTAACTTATAGGAAAATATGTAGAAGAAATATTTCAGGAAAAAAATCAAAATTAAAAATAAAAACATTATTATTATTATTTTTAACTCATTTTAATTTTTTTGAGAATTAAGTTGCTGGGTTGCATTGTGTGTTTTCAGATGTTAATGAGGAAAGCATCATTCTAAAGCTATGGAAATTTAGCAAGTCAAATTCAGTGGAGGGAGTTTATCTCAGGGTGAGAACAGCGCTATTGCCATTTTGGTATTTAGCACTGTACCTTGTTTTTTGGGTTTGATCTTTTTCTGTTTCTCACATTATCTATATAGATTTGTAAAAAAAATTATACTTAATATAATTTTGAGATATTTTTCTA
>ML780031.1:80148-100547 GCA_009831015.1 Picea engelmannii | reverse complement strand
AATTGCATTAGGCTATATTTTTAAAACTAGTGTTGCACTTGAAGTGGTGCAACATTACTTATCAAAATTACTTAAAATATATTCATAATATCAATAAAAATTATACTAAAATCATCATTTTGCTATAATATAAGGCAACAAATTTCTCTTAAATAAATCATCAACCAATTATTATTTATTCTATAAAATAAATAGTCAATTAAATTGAAAGGAGATGTGTTAAATACAAAATATGTCTATATTGGTCTAAGCTTAACATAACATATAGGTCTAAGCTTAACATAACTTCTCAAAAAGGCACAAACAGATATCACATGTGTTAAGATCTCTCAATCACAGAAGATTCTTAATATTTTTTTTGTGGATGATGTTCTCATTATGACAAAAGCTAGTTTAAGAGAATGGAAGACCATAGATTCTTTATTGTCTACTTTTTGTCGTGCTTCTGGCCTTTGTGTAAATCCTTTTAAGTCTACTTTCCATTATTCAAGTTTAACAGAGGATGATCTATTGACGTTGAGTGCTCTTTTTCCTTACAATTTTGTGGAACTCTCTAAGGGGTTCAAGTACTCAGGCTTTTTTCTCAAACCTACAAATTATAGAGTGGAAGATTGGCGCTAGCTTTTTCAAAAGTATGAGAAGCGGATCGGGATTTGGTGCCACCATTGGATTTCCTTGGGAGGACAATATATTCCGGTCAAGTTTGCGTTAGAAAGTCTGCTAGTCTACTGGCTGACGATAGTTATTATATCGCCTTCTGTCCTTAGCAGGATTAGACAGTTGATGTTCAACTTCTTGTGGTCAGGGAGTGGGGCAAAGGATTGGATCCATATTTGAAATTAGGAGTCTTTGGCCAAACCAAAATCTCAAGGAGGTTGGGAGATTATGAATCTACCATTGTTCAACAAAGCACTTGTTGCAAATACTTTGTGGCGTTGCTTGATGCATGATGGCCTTTGGCATAGAGTGTTACTGGATAAGTATCTTCCTTTTATCTTTGTTGTGGCCTGGTTGAGGTCTACTTCGAAGATGCCATGCAATGTTTCAATTTTCTGGCGTAGCATTTTTAAGTCAGTGGAGGTTATCACCCACTGGTTGGCTTGGAACCCGGGGTCGGGACACTCTATTCGTATTGGTGAGGATATGATTCTAGGTCTTAATACATGTTCCCGGTTATCTCCCTCTTTGATTACATATCTTAAGAGGAAAGGTATATACTTCTTATACTAGGCTAAAGGGCTAGAGAGGACTGGGGCCATTTTGGCACAGTCGAAATCAAGTGAAGTGTTGGGTTTTTTAGGCATTAAGGTCGTAGAATGGGATTGTTTCTGCAGATCTCTTTTAGCATCAAGCATTGAACTAACTACTGACCCGATATACTTATCTGGACTGGGGGTGATCGTTCGAGGTACATTTCTGCAAAAAATGCATATATGGCGCTAGCCAGTAATCTCTGGTTAAACAGTAGCAGTTGGTGGCACCTAAGACTTTGGTATTGGGATCTTGGGACAAAGTTAAAACTTTTTACGTGGCTCTTGATGGAAGATAGGATTCTAACTTGGGATAACCTCCAATGAAGGGGATGGTTTGGGCCAAGCATTTGTAGTCTATGCTCTCAGGAGGCAGAGACGACATTACACCTTATGAAACATTGTAGATCCACACAACAGGTTTGGTTCCATGTGACTCTTTCTCTTAATTTAAAATTCAGTTGGAGGGGAGCCACATTTTAAGCTTGTTTTCTTGATTGGTCAAACTCTTGTACTTTCTTCCCGCAGTTTCCAACTATTTTTTTGCTAGAATATCTAGTTGGAACGCAATAGGGTACTATTTGATTCTGGTCGACCTTCTACTAATCTAATTTCTCAAAGGATACTTGGCAGCATAGACCTTCCTCAGAATAGAAACTATCTGGCTCGTTTATCTCGCTTTCCTCCAGTGCTTGAAGGGGGACCATCAGTTGACTGGTTTGATGGAGTTGCTCGACAATGAGAGATGAAAAGTGGTGTTGGGGGTGTTATTAGGACAAATGAACATGCAGAATTCAGATGGAATCTAAATTGTGGATTGGGTGCAAATAATAGATCCAAGCTTTTGGGGGTTTGGGCGCTTCTTACAGTAGCATCCTAACTTCATATTCATGATCTACAAGTATTTGGAGACTCGAGAATTGTCATCGACTGGTTAAATAAGAGAGGGAAATTATATATTTTCAATTTACATTGTTGGAAAGAGAGGATTAAAGAACTAGTTAAAGGTTTCAGGTCTCTTAGTTTCAACCACATTTTCAGAGAGTTCAATCAACAGGTGAATACTCTTTCAAAAAGAGCTCTGGACTTACTGGAGGGTAATATTTTTTACTCACAGTTGGTCGATATACACCTAGGCCCTAATTTGTCTCTCAAGCTTTGGTAAAGTCTTTTTGTCAGTTAATTCTCGCCTCTTAGTACTTTTTTGTTCACTGTTTTCTAGTCTCGAGACTCTGCAGGTAGTCTGGTATTCTATTGTTTTGGAGAAGATGGGGTATCATTTTCCTTTTTCTATTTAGTCACTTTGTCCTCTTGGCTGTTTTAAGAGATGGAGATGAACAAATATTTTTTTAAATGGTTTCTCAAATGTAAACTTTATCTATTAATATGAGTGCAATTTTCTATGGAAAAAAAAACTTCTGAAAATAGAATGTTGTATGTTAAATTATTTATGAAAAATACAATAATTATGTAAAAGAAAGATAAAATTAATGATTTTTTTCTCATGCTACCTAAGCGAAGATCATCACACATAACTAATAAACTTAATAGTTACAAAGGTTAACATATTACTATATAGTCAAGAGCTTATGTGCTTAAATGGAAATATAAGATCAAGTAATCATCCACTTTTTTAACTCTTTGACAATATTAGATAATGATTCAATAAATTTGATAATGTAACTTTATTCATAACCATATGAATAACGACCATACAATTATTTCCTCATATTATAAAATAGGATGCTATTTGACTCCTTTGCCATTATTTTGATTTTATACAGTATTCATTTAACTTTGGTTTATTAATATTCATAGCACTACTTAGTCTATATGTTCATGTCTCTATTTCTCACATAATCTACAACATAATCAATAATTTCAAACTGAAATTATGAGCATTTACGTATATGTCATTGGAGTGGTTAAGCTTTGTGCATGCACCCAACTCCAATTTGCATCCAGTATGGATGCTTCCACTCGCATGAATTTAATGACCTTAATGAATAGATGCAATAGTTATCTAAGATTAATACTCCAAACTTAGGTTATCTATGTTTGAAAATATTTTGCCTTATGTGCAGGTTAGGTAATTAAAACTCAAAACTTAGGTATAACCTAGGATTAAAAAATAACATTCTATTAGAGCTCTCCCGAAAAAACATCTAATTTGTAAGCTAATCAAACGTGTGATAAAACTAATTTAAATATTATGAAAAAATAATTATTTTAACACCAAATTTGTCAACTAATCAAATGTGTAATAAAACTAATTTAAATATTATGAAAAAATAATTATTTTACTAAGGATATGTACATCAAATGTGTAATAAAACTAATTTAAATATTATGAAAAAATAATTATTTTACTAAGAATATGTACAACATTAGACGTCAAAAAAATTATTTATAGTCAAAAGTAAACTATGAATGGTCAAAAAAGAATCAACAAGTCGTGAACTTCATGACACACTAATAAAAAAATTGAGGATTTCGAACTTCCACTTCATATGTTTTAATAAAAATTCTCTTACAATTGATAACTTATAAATCGTCCACACGGATCGTCCACACGGATTTGATTGACACACCAATCACACTAATGGAACAAAATCAACTACTCTTTGATAAAAGGATCACAAAATTATAATCTACTTCGTTAGGGATTTAATAAAAGTTTTTTTTTTTTTTCAGAAGAAAATTGGCTCAAGCTTATATTAAAATATAAACTTTTTTACATCAAACAGAGGAGAGATCTCAAACTGGTGAAGCACAAAGTGATGTTGAAATGAAAGTAAAATCTCATAACAATGAGAGTAAGTAAATTCCAGATCATAGAGGCACGGACCAGAAAGTGTCTCCAAGAAACTAAGGAGAATTCTGGACAAATCAAGCAATGAGGAGGAGACTATACCAGCAATGAAATATTTTTTATTTTTTATTTTTAAAAGAAATTTATGGTTTGTTGGGGTCCTTCGATTCCATTGGTCCATGAGAAAAAGTACAAAATGCCCTTTGGAACTTTGAGGGATCTTTTGGAGAGACTATCAGCTTCTTCGTTTGTTTCTCTGTAAATATGTTGAAAGTGAGTTTCTTGGAAGAATTTCTGTAAGTCTCGAACTCTACGCTTCCGTGGCCTGAAGTTTGCATTTCTGTTGAAGCCACTCGATAATGACCTTGGAATCCCCCAAAATGTGAAGATGGTGTAAATGTAAGACTTTTGCCATTATGAAGGTTGCCCACGCTCCAACTAATTCAACCTTCATATTGGAACCATCTCCACAATTAAAATACCATCGCGGGAATTTGGAGGTTTCAAAGTTCCCCAGCACCACAATTTGATCCCACATTGATGGAAGCACCGTCGAAGAAAGTCAGCACACATCCATGGATGGGAATAATTGGATTTAGTCTAAGTGATCCAGGTCTAATTTATGTTTGTGTGTAGGAGAGTGACTTTAAGGTTCTATGCATGACGACACTGGAAGAGGGAGATTTACCTTTGAATAAAGCTTTGTTATGTTCCTTCCACACGTGCTAACACAGGAGGACTGGCAGTTTTTTTGGAGCAGCTAAGTTTTGAGTCCAGTTCGCCATGCAGTCATTTAGATTCTGCCCCTTCCATTCCATATTTAAATTCAGGAAATTAATGACAGTGTTCCAGATCGCCTTTGTAAAATGGCAATGGATGAAGAGATGCGTGTTATCTTCAGTTACTGCTCTGCAAAGGTAGCCGAATCCAGGTCCCACCCAACCCCTTTTTAATAAATTATCCCAAGTGAGAATGTTTTGGTCCGTTGCCAGCCTGAAGAAGAGTATAATCTTTAGTTGCAGGTTCCACTTCCACAGTTTGAGTTTCCAGCCAAGAAGATTTGGGATGGAGAGTAAGGATATGATCGCCTTGTAGCAATTTCTGACTGAAATTACACATGTGGAGTCTCCTCCGTTCCACAACAATTTGTCTTTTTTAGTTTGATGGAGCGTAACCCCTGCCTACCCAAGACTAGCCGTGTACCTGTTCCATTCTAAAGCTTGTAATCCCACGAGTCTGAGGTCGCTAGGGCTCTTCCAGTTCTCGGTGCGGGTTAGTGAATTCATACTTGCAGATGCTTGCAACAAATTGATGATGCCCCTGAGTTTTAATGTGGATAGGAGATCCTCCTTGAGGCGCGCTCTATCCCCTAAATCCAAGATATTGTCACGGCCGACTTTTACTTGTATTCCAGTTCCTAGTCTCCAACTAGCCCAATGATTGATGACAGGTAAGGCGCGTCTCAGACTAGTCCAGATTTTTTATGCTGGAAGGCGTTGGTGTGAGTGGTGCCTCATCTAGTCGATGACCGAACAATTGTGTAAATATTTGTCAAAAATCACTTGTTGCCAGATACTGGGATGATTAAGCACTCTCCATAGCGATGACATGATCAGAGCCTGGTTGAAAAGGGGAAGAATGTGAAAACCCCATCCGCCTTGTTTTTTGATTTGATTATATTTCTCAATTTCTACTCAAGTTGATTATTGTATTTCTCATGATTTATATATTTGGATTTTGGATTTGGGGCAGGATTCTATGAGTTTATTTGGATTTGGGGATTATATTTCTTAATTTCTACAAGTTGATTATTATATTTCTCATGATTTCTATTTGGATTTGGGACAGGATTCTATGAGTTTATTTGGATTTGGGGCAAGATTCTAGGAGTGTGTTAAGGGCTTCTAACAGGTCTCATTTACTTCTAACGAGTCTCATTTACCTTTGCATATAAATAATATTTCAATTAATAAAAATTTGGATTCATTTACCTTTGCATATAAATAATATTTCAATTAAAAAAAATTTGGATTCATAAAAAAAATTGTATTAAAAGGAATTTAAGTTGATTTATTTTCTTAGTTTATTGTTTTTTATTATATATATATAATTTTTATTTTTCTATTAAAATTTTAATTTTTATATTAAAATAATTTTTTTTTCATTTTAATTTATTAATATTACGTTATGTTAAGTTATACATTTTATCTATATTAAGTTGTAAATTGCAACTCATTTCTCTTGATAATATTAACATTTCCATTTTAAACATATAAATAGTTTTGTAATTTACAACAAAAATTTAAGCCTTATAAATACTTACTTTAACAATTACTTCTAAATAGTTGCAAGCTAATTTCTACAAATAAAAATATAAATTATAAGCAAAATGTACAAATAAAAATATAAATTATAAGCAAAATAAACATTTTATAGAAGACCATCAAATATATGTGTATATCATTTCTAAACTAATATGTTTACAAAATGCTCTTGATTTAAACTCAAACTCAACATACATTTGCCTATTAGTTAACTCTCTAGGTAATATTTTTCCCTTGATAGCCCACTACACTATGCAAGGTGGCCTCCAAGGGCGTGAGAAAATCTTCTAAACTAATATGTTTACCAAATGCTCTTGATTTAAACTCAAACTCAACATACATTTGCTTACTAGCTAACTCTTTAGGTAATATTTTTCCCTTGATAGCCCACTACATTATGCAAGGTGGCCTCCAAGGGCGTGAGAAAATCTATTGTAAACTAATTCAAACACAGTCTTGGTCAATTAGTGGTCTCTTAGTGTGGGTTACCTAAATTGTTTCTTTAGTATGGGTGGTCCATCATGCATACATTTTGCCTCAAACCACTATTAATTTTCTAAAGACTTAGTGATTTTCTAAAGACTTAGTTGGAAAAATATAACAATATAAAATATATAAAGATATAAGAGTGAAGTGGATAGATTTATAAAGAAGAATGGTGTTTCTTAATATCGAGGCCAAGAAAAGTGAGTGATTATTGAGCCTATATTCAAAGTGAATTTTGAGCTTATATTGTAGAAGAGATACAATATTAAGTGCTTGTATGAACACTAAGAAGATTTATGTTTATCTTCTCATCGGCGTAAATAATGAAGTTGGAAGAAAAAGGTCATGGGTGGCATTCAACGAACCTATATTTAAAGTGGAACCTAAGCATTGGAATGTAAAAGAGATCTTATATCAAGTTTTTATTGGCATTGGTTAAACATTATATTTTTTGGGTTTTTTGGCTGGAATTTGACGATGTAAATCTGGACAAAATCGTTATTTTTGTTGTTTAAATTGCATTTATGAATGCATAAATAGATTATGTGTGCTGAAAAACCCTGGGGGCACTCCGATTATACAAACTTAACTACTCAAATCTACAGATACAACTATTCCTCACCAAATTTCGAGCAAAATCAAATGAAAAAAAACATCGAAAAGAGCCGAAAAGTAAAACGTTTAGACTAAGTTGTTTTTATCTAAATGCTAATAAGATTTATCTCTTTTTCTTATCTACCTAAAAAGAAAAAGAAAACTATAAGACAAAAAGTATTGAATGACACTTAATGACATATAACATATATTTAGAGTAGAAACTAAGCTTTAAGCTTTGAATTGTAGAAAAAATTCAATGTTGAATTGTAAAAGAGATGTAATGTTGAGTTATTCTTTCAACACAATCATGATTTTGTTTCTCTTCCTTTATGCATAAATAATGAAAATGAAATAGTAAGATGAAAGGTCTTAAATAACATTGGATGTAGAGCTTTATGCATAAATAATGAAAATGAAATAGTAAGATGAAAGGTCTTAAATAACATTGGATGTAGAGGTAAATATTGACTCCCTTTGAAACTAAGTAAATTGTCTAATCAAGAGGGCAAAACTGTTTTGGTTTTTATAAGAAAGGGCTTTAAACAATTACATTTGTAAATAGATAATAATAATAATAGTTTGAACAAAAAGCAATAATGTTATAAGTTGAGGGTTTGTTTATACAACTTATAAATAGATGGTTGATGAGGTATATGATGATTAACTTATATTTTTAGTTGTTGAAAGAAAATTTAACAATATATAAGATGATGAAAGTAAATAATGTTATAAGTTCAGGGTTTGTTTATACAACTTATAGATAGATGGTTGATTATGATGATTAACTTATATTTTTAGTTGGTGAAAGAAAATTTAATAATATATAAGATGATGAAAAAAAAATTTACAATATATAATTTTGAGCTCATTTTTATTTGGAAAAATGATCTTGATTCTTCCTATATCAATATTATGAATGTTTTAAGAACAATTTATATGACAATATAATTGATGGAGTGAGTAATTACGTGGACAACTCATTCTTTCTCAAAGTGAAATTTTCATTTTGTCATATAGCTCATTCATGTTTTTCACTTCACATAGCTTTATAGTGAAACTTGACGTTAGTTAAAGATGAAAAATACTTTCTCTTAGATTATCCAGCGTATACCTATATTAGATCTCATTTTCAATCATCATCATCTCTCTAGAAAATCTCCTGTATTTGTTTCTCTTGTTCTCTTGTCAGACTACTTTAGTGTGTGGCTTGGAAATTGACGCAGAATAATCTATCTTAAAAGGTAAGATGAGCTCAGCAACGTAGCGTGTTAAAAAAAAATGTAAATAACTACGCAAACAAATAATATCGCTCTACCGAATTGTCTAAATCCACCCAATAATTCTGTGTGCTCAATTCTGCGTGCTGATCATAAAAATTCAGTTCCCATTATTGGGCAAGGATGGTATAAATTGGAGTGAGTTTTGGCACATGTACCCACATTTCAATAAAGTTATGATGGCCATTTGGCGACCATGTGCTGGATATTCAAGAAGTCGATATTGTAAAAGGTATCTCATTACTGCCAGTTGGCAAAGGATAATTCAAATAATTTTAATTTTATTCTTCTCGAATCATCTTGATTCAAGAGAAACTTTTATTGTTTTTAAATATTCTTCCAGAGTTCCTTTGACCAGATGGGACTTGATTACGCCTTTAAATAAATTCGTTAATTAAAACCCCGTTCATCGTCGAGAGTGTTCAATTTTTACTTGGATTATTCTCGAAGCAGTATTAGGCCCTTCTGGAAGGTTAAAGAAGAACTCAAACGTTTAAAAATATATGGCCATGTGGTACTCTAATGTGAAGATTATGAGTCCAAATTATGAGAGCCTTGCATTGTTTACATGTCACCTAACATGTTTGGACATAAATGATACCATTCATGTTGATCTTAATGATTGAGGAATTATTCCATGGTCAAAAAATAATAGTAGCTTTCCTTTGAAAAGTTGCATATCAAAACCTAATTGTAAACTTTAGTATGGAATTTAAATTTGTCAATTACTAGTCGGCAAAGAAAATAAACTTTTGGTCTAATCAGTAAGTTGTTGTCGTTATAAAGGGGGTTCGACTTTGGCATCATCTCATTGTTTTTTATGCACATTGACAATGATATGTGTCACTGTTTGTCCATGAACAATATTTAAATATACACTCACATGTGTCATCATTCGCTTGTTCGTGTTCTAGGAATATTTGAGCAAGTCGGTAATAGAGTATTTGCCACTAAAATCCATGGTATAAAATCCCTTTTGCCTTGTTAGGATCAACCTTTGTCCTCCTTCATTCATGAACAAAAATACATAATCCATTATGAAGATATATAAATTCATGAAAAAAATACATGTTTACGTAACAAAACAATGACGTGTTGTCAATATTGAGGTCACATGCACCTAATCGTACAATTATTTGTATTTTCTTTTAACTAAATTTATTTGAATCACTAAAAAAATACGATTGATGGGATGGTTACCTTTTCTTTACGATCATGGGATTCGACGACCCACCCAAAATATCTCCGTCCCATTCAACCATATAAAAAACTCTCTTATATCGTTATGATTTTGGATGGTAATACAACTTTGTTTCTTTGGTTGTCTCTTGACCTATAACTAGCACAGCCATAATTTTATAACTAGCACAGCCATAATTATGTGGCTGATTAACGTTGAAAGGTTGGCGACTGTTGGTGATGCCAGCACAGAAACGCGGCCACCAAACGTCAATCAGCAGAAATGAAATAAAACACGGCCAACACAAAAACGAAATGAAACGCGGTCAGCATAGAAATGAAACGAAACATGGCCAGAACAGAAACGCGGCCACCACTCTGTGTGAATATCTTAATATTTTTTAATCAGGTAGATGTGGCAATAAGTTAGTGAACACAATAATTTTTAAACATGATTAGGTAAATATAAAAAAATAAACATATAAACGAATGTCTTTATAACAGCTCGGAAGTTAATGGATGAAATTAGAACCATTCATTTATTGTGACGACTAAGAATATTCTAGGCATATTTAATCTCATCCATAGAAAACGTATTAATAACTAAAAACCTATTAAATGTGCTCATTGTCAATAGGTGTACACCTTTCGGCGTAATAATATGGCTCCTTGGCAAATCAACATTCTAGTTCTTTAAAGCATCCCCTTTCCTAGATCGAGGGCAAGTTTGTTGTTGGTGTAGCTATAAGTTTCATTATGTTAAAGAGATAAAGGTAGGAATATTGGTTTTAATCAATTTGATTTGGTTCGATGTAGGTGTAAGTTTTTTATTTTTTTTAATGTTAAAGGGAAATCAATATGTCTTTTGCAAGAGAATCATAAACGTTGTATAGGTTTGGATATACATTGTTAGATCTAAAAACATCCAATGGTGTATATCCTAACTTATACAACATTTATTACTCTGTTGTAGAGTGCATATTGTTTGCCATGTTGAAGGGATGGGATTTGTGGTATTAGTCAATCCGACTTTATTTTCATTTTAAAGTTATGCTCATTAATATAATAAATGTAAATCCATCTTAATTTTGGATTTATTAATAATTAAGAGGGATAAAAAATAAAATAAAATGAAAATATCTTGATATTTGAAAGATCTCGAGCTAAGATGGATCTACACTGGTGTGATCTATATATGTTTGGTATCATGCAACTCATCGTTAATAATGTTGGTTGATAAAAAAAATAGCCAAGAATGGCACCAAACATAATTGCTTCAAATTCCTCTTATTCTAATAGTTGATATGATTTCGTTTTTAGAGTGTTATTTTTATAATGAAGCGACGTTACATGAAATAGATAGATGAAATAGACAATACATGTAATAGACATTACAAATTGTTTAATAATGGATTATAAAATGCATTATGCTTCTTTCAATGCAATAAGTCATATTCACTATATATATATAATTACCAATTATATTGTTTTAGATGTATAAATAATCGTTTTTAAAAACCCACTAAGGTATAAAAGTATTTATTTTTTCATCATAACTTTTCTTTATAAACAACTACATAATAGTTACAACCTAACTTGTACCAATAAAAATAAGTACTATAAGCAAATTTCGTTCATAAAAGATAACCACATATACATGTATATGTCATATTTTCTTAAGTAATTAAATGCAATGGCTCACAACAATTTAATGTAAGGTGAAACCGAATTTGAAAGGAGATCACACCACTAGGTGAATCAAAGGCCTCTCCCTCACTTCATGTAGATTCATTGAACCCACCTTGAAATCGGTAAGCGATTGTGTTTTTCACATGATTCATCATTAAGGGAAGAAATAAGTGTAACATGAAGGAAGAAAAGTGCATAACATGAATAAGTTTAAGCAATTAAAATTCTTTTTTTAGTTGAGATATAAATTATAGTGAGGTCCATCCATGTCACATAAATCATGATAAGATCCAACTAAGTTCATGGTAAGGCCCAACTAAGTTCATGAAAGGTGGAGCTATTTGATACGGTTTAAAATCCAATATTTCTAAGTCAATATGTGTTTAAAATGCTTTTGTTAAGCTCAAACATAACATAGTTTTGCTTCCCAACCAATTCTCGAGGTAATATTGTCCTTGCCTCGAGAACCACTGCATTATGCAAAGTGGTATATAAGGGTGTGGGAAACTTCATTACGAACTAACCAAAATAGACTCTTTATGCAATTGCAATGCCTCCCTTACTACGGGTTATCCATTATGCACACTTTATGCTCAAAACCTTAAAGTGACAGGAAAAATAGATGGAAACCATAACAACGCTTTATACTCGAAACCTTGAAGTAACATGAAAAATAAATGGGAACTATAACAATTGCAAGATGCAAGATTCTATGCATACTAACTATTTCATTAACAATTACAAGATGCAAGATTCTATGCATACTAACTATCTCATTAAGATTTTGGGGAAAGGTTGTGCATAATGCTTAACATTTTCATACAATGTAGATAAGAAAAAGAAGAAGCAAGTACATCAAAGTTTCACTAAAGAATTAGTTTGAAAAAGGTGGCAAACCAAAAAACAAAAACACAAGAGTGAAGTAGAGAATGGTGTTTCTCAATGTTTGAGCTCGAGAAAAGTTAGTAAGACATCTCACTAAGGCTATATTCAAAGTGAACCTTGAGCTTGGGTGTATGATGTTCAAATATTCTATGAACATCGATAGAATTGATGTTTCTCTTCTCATCTACATAATTAATGGAGCACTAAAACAAAAGGTCAAGTTTGAGATGGCACTTAATGAAATTATATTCAAAGTTGAACCTAAGTATTGAGATGTAATATATATGATTGTGAGTGTTTCATTGAACCTTAATGGTATTTATCTTTCTCTTTTTGTCTATTTAAATAATGAAGTGATAAATGATATCTCTTTTTGTCTATTTAAATAATGAAGTGATAAAACAAGAATTATATTCAAAGTTGAACCTAAGTATTGAGATGTAATATATATATGACTGTGAGTGTTTCATTGAATCCTCATGGTATCTATCTTTCTCTTTTTGTCTATTTAAATAATGAAGTGATAAATGATATCTATTTTTCTCTTTTTGTCTATTTAAATAATGAAGTAATAAAACAAGAATTATATTCAAAGTTGAACCTAAGTATTGAGATGTAATATATATATGATTGTGAGTGTTTTATTTAACCTTCATGGTATCTATTTTTCTCTTTTTGTCTATTTAAATAATGAAGTGATAAATGATATCTATCTTTCTCTTTTTGTCTATTTAAATAATTTTTTGTCTATTTAAATAATGAAGTGATAAAACAAGAAGTTTTGAATGAAATTCAATCAACCTATATTTAAGAAGTTTTGAATGGAATTCAATCAACCTATATTTAGAGTGGAACCTAAACTATGAATTGTAATGAAATTTAATATTAAATATAATTTTTTAAACATTAACATGATTTATATTTCTCTTACTTATCTACAAAAGACCGACCCAATATTAAATACAATTTTTTGAACATTAACATAATTTATGTTTCTCTTACTTATCTACTTAAATAATAGAATATTAAAACAAAAAACCTTAATAACATTGAGATCTATATAATAAATTTCTTTAAATATAAAGAATAAAATAGAATAGTAAGACAAAATAACTTGAATAACATTAGATCTATGTAATAAATTTCTTTAAATATAAAGAAATTGTTTAATTAAAAAAAAAACACCCCTATGGTCTTCAAAATGAAAGGCTTTCAGCATATGAGTACCTATATATATCTAATAATATCTATTAGATAGGTTGAACCAAGAAAATGAATTATTCCTTTCATAGCATATACTAAGTTGTTTATGAGGATGTGATAATTAGTTTTTTTTAGTTAATCACAATAAATTTATGTAATATAAAATGATAGGATGAACCAAGAAAACAAAGTATGTTCCATTTATAGCTTATGCTAAGTTGTTTATGTGAGTGTGATAATTAGTGTTTTAGTTAATGAAAATAAATTTATGTAATATAAAATAGAATGAAATTTATATTAATTTATTGAATGTTAAAATAACATTAAGTAATAATAATAAATAAATATATAAATAATGATAATGATAAAGTTTATAAATAAATAAATAATGAATATTTATAATGAAATCTAAATATTTTTAAATATGTTCTATAAACTTCTTCCACGTTATAAATATTTCTCCTTTTAAAATTGAGGATACAAATAATTATGAATTATCAATATTCAAATTAAAGGATTTTTTGTAACTTTTTTATATGAAAAGAAACAAAACCTCTCCTTCTTTTTTAGTTTTAACATTGAAATTTCTTACTTTACTTTGTAGGAAACAGACTATCTATCTTATGGTGCATTTTTTTCCAAAGAAAAAAAGTGTAAATTTTATTCATATAGAGACAATTTACATTATGAATAATGCATGAGAATATATGGATTTAGTCTAGCTAGCCTACAACAAGCCAATATGTCTTGAGAAATCCAGGAGAACCCAACATCTAAATAAAACAACCATCAGAGCACGACGAATCAAAGCAAGCCCTGCATAGAAAAAAAAGGGACCAAAAGAATCCCATCACAGAACCATAAGTGCAATCCCAAGAGACAAACCAAAAATCTTGCCGAGAGCAAGCATCGGACAAAACCCCTAAAGAAACCCCAAAGGCCAGATGGACCAGGTCAGAGTGGCATACAACCTCCCATCAACAGGGAGGGAAACAAAAGCCTAAAATCCATCACTAAAAAATTGAACCCGACATCAACTCCATAGCAATACCAAGGCAAAGCTATGAGTATACATCAAACCCTGAACAAACCAACACCGAAAAGGGGCAAAACAAAGGAAGGAGTCAAAGGTTGTAGAGGAGAGTCCATTCCAGAAGAAAACACTAGCAAAGGTAGCAATGGAGGCCTGAACGACCAAAACAGTAGTAGATGCACTAACAAGGTAGAGGGAGAGGGCACGAGACACCAGATAAATCCCCATCCGCACCCCCCAAAGCCCCACCATCGGTAGCCATACAAGAGCTACCCATAGATCTACCGAAGAAAAGAGCTCCTGGGAAAGAGCAGCCGTGAGACACAACAATCTACGAAAAAGGAGAAAGAATGAATCCTCGACGTGAAGCATCCAACGATGAACTAGCATAACACTCGAGCCACAGAAGGTGGTGGCTAGGGATACCCCTAAGCCCTGTACCGACGTGCCACACCAAAACAAAAACACAGATCATAAGCGTTGCTAACAAATCCAACAACAAAATTGTCGATCCGATGATCTCCAACGAATTCGGCATCACTCGCACCAGCTTCAATCCGCGTCTAAGTCAGAGGCAAGCTGTGGCTAAGGTAAACCCTAGCCACAACCCCATTTTCAATTTTCGATTATGTATTTTCTAATAGGTAATTTTTATCATCTTATGGTGCATTAAGAAATGAGAGTAATGTTAAAAAAATAACGTAAATTAGTTATGTGAATAAAATAATATTTATTTTAAATTTTTATGATTGTTATTTTGTTAAAATAAAAAATGAGAAATAACTCACAAATAAATATATAGATAACAAGATTTTCTATTGAAATTGTTTCGGGAGAAAAACTCCACATTCCAAAGTAATCTCAATGTATTTCTTAGTAATTAACAATCGTTACAATACACTTTTAGAGATGTGGTATGCGAGCCAACATGAGGCATCTTACAGTAGAATATTCCAAGCCATTAAATAAGCTTCAACGAATTCGATCCGATGATCTCCAACAAATTCGACATCACTCGCACCAGCTTCAATTTGCGTCTGAGTCAGAGGCAAGCTGCGGCTAGGGTAAACCCTAGCCACAACCCCATTTTCAATTTTCAAATCTGTATTTTCTAATAGGTAATTTTTATCATCTTATGGTGCATTAAGAAATGAGAGTAATGTTAAATAAATAACGTAAATTAGTTATGCGAATAAAATAATATTTATTTTTAATTTTTATGATTGTTATTTTGTTAAAATAAAAAATGAGAAATAACTCACATATAAATATATAGATAACAAGATTTTCTATTGAAATTGTTTCGGGAGAAAAACTCCACATTCCAAAGTAAGCTCAATGTATTTCTTAGTAATTAACAATCGTTACAATACACTTTTAGAGATGTGGTCTGTGAGCCAACATGAGGCATCTTATAGTAGAATATTCCAAGCCATTAAATAAGCTTCAACGAATTCGATCCGATGATCTCCAACGAATTCGGCATCACTCGCACCAGCTTCAATCCGCGTCTGAGTCAGAGGCAAGCTGCGGCTAGGGTAAACCCTAGCCACAACCCCATTTTCAATTTTCAAATCTGTATTTTCTAATAGGTAATTTTTATCATCTTATGGTGCATTAAGAAATGAGAGTAATGTTAAAAAAATAACGTAAATTAGTTATGCGAATAAAATAATATTTATTTTTAATTTTTGTGATTGTTATTTTGTTAAAATAAAAAATGAGAAATAACTCACAAATAAATATATAGATAACAAGATTTTCTATTGAAATTGTTTCGGGAGAAAAACTCCACATTCCAAAGTAAGCTCAATGTATTTCTTAGTAATTAACAATCGTTACAATACACTTTTAGAGATGTGGTTTGCGAGCCAACATGAGGCATCTTACAGTAGAATATTCCAAGCCATTAAATAAGCTTCATCATATGTAATACCATGGACCCATGAACCATGAATGTGTTGAAAAGTCGAAGTGACCTTTATCAACAACAAGGGTTACCCTTGATGAGAAATCCCAAGTAGATCTCACATCGTTTGGAATAGGGAACCCATTCAGATTCTGGTTCGAAAACCATTATTGGTTTTGGGGTTTGCCGGTTGCGTCCTAGTCCACCGGTGATGGTTTCTAAGCTAAAGAATGGAATGCAATTAATCTAAGATGCAAATGCATGCGTCCAGACAAAACTAACGATAACCAAAAAACAAACACATAACCACACATGCCCCTATCAATGACCTGAGAAACAATTCAAACATAACAAAGACATGAATATGGGTAAAGACCTGCAAACCCAAAATAATCCAACATTAAAGCAATCATTTACAGTCCTGTGCTTAGAAATTCAGACAAACATTTCCCGAAGAACATAAATAAAAAATGCAATAGCTACACATAAGAATAGTCTACTGTGAGATACATTCTTACACAACTCTAGTGCTAAGAAAAAAGTAGCAAAATGATCCACAACATGTGCAACACAATAATCGAAGTTCTCTAGAAAATGATTCGGCCAAAAAGTCTTATCCTCATTAAAGTTCCAACAATAATACATGAAAGCTTCGAGGGCAAAAATCCCATCTCTTGAATACAATGACTATATTTGTTAAAATTCATCATGACTATTGGCCTTCCGCCTCCCTAACTCTTGACCTTCTGTTTGCAAACTTTTGTCTTTATCCTGAATAGAATGATGAGGAAATACTAACAACAAAAATGTTCAGAATCTATTATTTCCTACATCATGTACATTCACACTTCGAATTTGTCTTTTAGTGTTTATAGGCCATCGTGGCTTTTGGCACTAGTTCACCTCATACAAGGTAATCAATAACTTGCATACCATGGGTCTCCTTTTACTCTTTGCTTGGGACTTGCCTATTATGAGATTTTGTGCCTTCTTTTAAATTTTCACTTCATCCACTACCATTTGAACTTGACTCTTGTTATCTAATCGTTGCTTATATGCTAGTACTTCATCCTTTATGGTAGATAAACATTTGTAGAGTCACGATTGTGTACTGATGTGTCATTCTTGCCTAGATGTCTAGTGTCTGTGTTTTTGTTTTCCACTCCTTCATTCACTATTTCTTCAATTTCATGTGTATAATCCCCTTTTATTATTGGTAGATGGATGTCATTTACCGCAAAATACTTGAGTTACCATGATCTAAGTGGATATTGGTGGCCACCCGCATATTCCACTTGGACCCACACCATTGTTCTTTTCATTTTTTCAGTTTCCTTAATTGTAGCACAATTTACTATTTTTAGCAGTTTTTCGGGTCCTGAACTTCCGGAGTCGTTTTGAGGCCCTAAACAACGTTTTTTGGGCATGAATGCTCCGACTAAGAGGAGTCTGTTCCAAACTCAATATTCACTGTCAGCGGTGTAGTCCTCAGATAGATATTTCTAACGATGTATCATGTGCGTCAAACGGAGATAGTATGCCAAAGTTATGACCCTGGGAAATTGATGTACCAATTTACCCCAACGGGGCCCATATTCTGGCGTTTCATCTCCTAGGGTTAGGTTTTTGGATGTTTAGGGTTTTCCATTGTTTCTCAATAATATATAGGCCTTCGAGCCTCACTGTAACATAGAGTTCAGAGGCCAGTATCTGCCACATCTCTTCTCAGAGATAAGCTACCAACACCTGAGCTATTTTATTTCCATTCTGTCTGTAAGCATATTTCAATCATTTGTTGTTAATGAAATGAAGTTTTACTTCCGCTGCATCTTTGTGTTTATGTGTATTTTTTTATTTCATTGTGTTCCTGCATAAATCCGAATCAGTGGTATCAGAGCAGTCTGCTCTTTCTCGATCCTTCTTTTCATGTCCCCAACGAGGTCGAGGTATAAGGAGTTAGGGCTCGATCTGGTTGAACCATTGCAAGATCAACCTCGCAAACCCCGACAATTGCCCATGGGGGGAGAAAAGAAATATGAGGGAGCAGGAGATGCTATCAAATTATTGCTCGAGGAGGCCCTCGAGAAACAAAGGAACGCGATGAGGGACAACTTTGCCCAGATCCTTCAACGGCTGCCCACTGGCAACGCATCTACATCCAAGAATGGTACCAAACATAGCCAAGAATGGTACCAAACATAATTGCTTCAAATTCCTCTTATTCTAATAGTTGATATGATTTCGTTTTTAGAGTGTTATTTTTTATAATGAATCAATGTTACATGAAACAAATATATGAAATAGACAATACATGTAATAGACATCACAAATTGTTTAATAATGGATTATAAAATGCATCATGCTTCTTTCAATGCAATAAGTCATATTCACTATATATATAATTACCAATTATATTGTTTTAGACGTATAAATAATCGTTTATAAAAACCCACTAAGGTATAAAAGTATTTATTTTTTCATCATAAATTTGCTTTATAAACAACTACATAATAGTTACAACCTCACTTGTACCAATAAAAATAAGTACTATAAGCAAATTTCGTTCATAAAAGATAACCACATATACGTGTATATGTCATATTTTCTTAAGTAATTAAATGCAATGGCTCACAACGAATTAATGTAAGGTGAAACCGAATTTGAAAGGAGATCATGTCACCACTAGGTGAATCAAAGGCCTCTCCCTCACTTCATGTAGATTCATTGAACCCACCTTGAAATCGGTAAGTGATTGTGTTTTCACATGATTCATCATTAAGGGAAGAAAGAAGCGTAACATGAAGGAAGAAAAGTGCATAACATGAATAAGTTTAAGCAATTAAAATTCTTTTTTTAGTTGAGATATAAATTATAGCGAGGTCCATCCATGTCACATAAATCATGATAAGATCCAACTAAGTTCATGGTAAGGCCCAACTAAGTTCATGAAAGGTGGAGCTATTTGATACTGTTTAAAATCCAATATTTCTACGTCAATATGTGTTTAAAATGCTTTTGTTAAGCTCAAACATAACATAGCTTTGCTTCCCAACCAATTCTCGAGGTAAGGTTGTCCTTGCCTCGAGAACCACTCCATTATGTAAAGTGGTATATAAGGGTGTGGGGAACTTCATTACGAACTAACCAAAATAGACTCTTTATGCAATTGCAATGCCTCCCTTATTACGAGTTATCCACTATACACACTTTATGCTCAAAACCTTAAAGTGTCAGGAAAAATAGATGAGAACCATAACAACGCTTTATACTCAAAACCTTGAAATGACATAAAAAATAGATGGGAACCATAACAATTACAAGATGCAAGATTCTATGCATACTAACTATCTCATTAACAATTGCAAGATGCAAGATTCTATGCATACTAACTATCTCATTAAGATTTTGGGGAAAGGTTGTGCATAATGCTTAACATTTTCCTACAATGTAGATAAGAAAAGAAGAAACAAGTAGATCAAAGTTTCACTAAAGAATTAGTTTGAAAAAGGTGGCAAACCAAAAAACAAAAAACACAAGAGTGAAGTGGATAAAGTTTACAATGAAATATGAGGAGAATGGTGTTTCTCAATGTTTGAGCTCGAGAAAAGTTAGTAAGACATCTCACTAAGCCTATATTCAAAGTGAACCTTGAGCTTCAGGGTGTATGATGTTCAAATATTCTATGAACATCGATAGAATTGATGTTTCTCTTCTCATCTACATAATTAATGGAGCGCTAAAACAAAAAGTCAAGT
>ML780031.1:52170-79605 GCA_009831015.1 Picea engelmannii | reverse complement strand
CCTTATGGTCTTCAAAATCTTCAAAATGAAAGGTTTTCAGCATATGAGTACTTATAAATATATGTAATAATATCTATTAGATAGGTTGAACCAAGAAAATGAAGTATTATTCCAATTCATGGTTCCTTTCATAGCATATACTAAGTTGTTTATGAGGGTGTGATAATTAGTTTTTTTAGTTAATGACAATAAATTTATGTAATATAAAATGATAAGATTCATGTAATATAAAATGATAGGATGAACCAAGAAAATAAAGTATGTTTCTTTTATAGCATATGTTAAGTTGTTTATGTGAGTGTGATAATTAGTATATGTTAAGTTGTTTATGTGAGTGTGATAATTAGTTTTTTAGTTAAGGAAAGTAAATTTATGTAATATAAAATAGAATGAAATTTATATTAATTTATTGAACTTTAAAATAATATTAAGTAATAATAAAATGTTTTTTAATTTGAAAATAAATATAATGATAATGATAAAATTTATAAATAAATAAATAATGAATATTTATAATGAAATCTAAATATCCTTAAATATTAATATTTCTATAAACTTCTTCCATGTTATAAATATTTCTCTCTATCGCTTTTAAAATTGAGAATACAAATAATTATGAATTATCAATATTCAAATTAAAGGATTCTTTGTAACCTTTTTATATGAAAGGAAACAAAACCTCCCCTTCTTTCTTAGTTTTAACATTGTAATTTCTTGCTTTATTTTGTGGGAAACAGATTATGCATCTTATGGTGCGTTTTTTTTCAAAGAAAAAAAGTGTAAATTTTATTCATATAGAGAAAATTTACATTATGAATAATGCATGAGAATATATGGATTTAGTCTAGCTAGCCTACAACAAGCCAATATGTCTTGAGAAAGCCAGAAGAACCCAACAACTAAATAAAACAACCATCAGAGCGCGACGAATCAAAGCAAGCCCTACATAGAAAAAAAAAGGGACCAAAAGAATCCCATCACAGAACCATAAGTGCAATCCCAAGAGACAAACCAAAAATCTTATCGAGAGCAAGCATCAGACAAAACCCCTAAAGAAACCCCAGAGGCCAGATGGACCAGGTTAGAGTGGCATACAACCTCCCATCAATAGGGAAGGAAACAAAAACCTGAAATCCATCACTAAAAAATTGAACCCGACATCAACTCCATAGCAATACCAAGGCGAAGCTATGAGTATACATCAAACCCTAAACGAACCAACATCGAAAAGGGGCAAAACAAAGGAAGGAGTCAAAGGTTGTAGAGGAGAGTCCATTCCAGAAGAAAACACCAGCAAAGGTAGCAATGGAGGCTTGAACGACCAAAACACTAGTAGATGCGCTAACAAAGTAGAGGGAGAGGGCACGAGACACCAGATAAATCCCCATCCACACCCCTCAAAACCCCACCATCGGTATCCATACAAGAGTTACCCATAGATCTACCGAAGAAAAGAGCCCCCGGGAAAGAGCAGCCGTGAGACACAACAATCTATGAAAAAGGAGAAAGAACGGATCCTCGACGTGAAGCATCCAACGATGAACTAGCATAACACTTGAGCCACAGAAGGTGGTGGCTAGGGATACCCCTAAGCCCTGTACCGATGCGCCACACCAAAATGAAAACATAGATCATAAGCGTTGCTAACAAATCCAAAAACAAAATTGTCGATCTGACGATCTCCAATGAATTCGGCATCACTCGCACCACCTTCAATCCGCGTTTGAGTCAGAGGCAAGCTGCGGCTAGGGTAAACCCTAGCCACAATCCCATTTTCAATTTTTGAATCTGTATTTTCTAATAGGTAATTTTTATCATCTTATGGTGCATTAAGAAATGAGAGTAATGTTAAAAAAATAACGTAAATTAGTTATGCGAATAAAATAATATATATATATTTTTAATTTTTATGATTGTTATTTTGTTAAAATAAAAATTGAGAAATAAATCACAAATAAATATATAGATAACAAGATTTTCTATTGAAATTGTTTCGGGAGAAAAACTCCACATTCCAAAGTAAGCTCAATGTATTTGTTAGTAATTAACAGTCGTTACAATACACTTTTAGAGATGTGGTCTGCGAGCCAACATGAGGCATCTTACAATAGAATATTCCAAGCCATTAAATAAGCTTCATCATATGTAATACCATGGACCCATAAACCATGAATGTGTTGATGAGTCGAAGTGACCTTTATCAACAACAAGGGTTACCCCTAATGAGAAGTCCCAAGTAGATCTCACATCGTTTGGAATAGGGAACCCATTCAGATTCTGGTTCGACAACCATTATTGGTTTTGGGGTTTACCTGTTGCGTCCTAGTCCACCGATGATGGTTTCTAAGCTAAAGAATGGAATGCAATTAATCTAAGATGCAAATGCATGTGTCCAGACAAAACTAACGATAACCAAAAAACAAACACATAACCACACATGCCCCTATCAATGACTCGAGAAACAATTCAAACATAACAAAGACAAGAATATGGGTAAATACCCGCAAACCCAAAATAATCCAACATTAAAGCAATCATTTACAGTCCTGTGCTTAGAAATTTAGACAAACATTTCCCGAAGAACATAAATAAAAAATGCAATAGCTACACATAAGAATAGTCTACTGTGAGATACATTCTTACACAACTCTAGTGCTAAGAAAAAAGTAGCAAAATGATCCACAACATGTGCAACATAATAATCAAAGTTCTCTAGAAAATGACTTGGCCAAAAAGTCTTCTCCTCATTAAAGTTCCAACAATAATACATGAAAGCTTCGAGGGTAAAAATCCCATCTCTTGAATACAATGACTATATTTATTAAAATGCATCCTGACTATTGGCCTTCCACCTCCCTAACTCTTGACCTTCTGTTTGCAAACTTTTGTCTTTATTCTGAATAGAATGATGAGGAAATACTAACAACAAAATTGTTCAGAATCTATTATTTCCTACATCATGTACATTCACACTTCGAATTTGTCTTTTAGTGTTTATAGGCCATCGTGGCTTTTGGCACTAGTTCACCTCATACAAGGTAATCAATAACTTGCATACCATGGGTCTCCTTTTACTCTTTGCTTGGGACTTGCCTATTATGAGATTTTGTGCCTTCTTTTAAATTTTCACTTCATCCACTACCATTTGAACTTGACTCTTGTTATCTAATCGTTGCTTATATGCTAGTACTTCATCCTTTATTAAAGATAAACATTTGTAGAGTCACGGTTGTGTACTGATGTGTCATTCTTGCCTCAATGTCTAGTGTCTATGTTTTTGTTTTCCACTCCTTCATTCATTATTTCTTCAATTTCATGTGTATAATCCCCTTTTAGTATTGGTAGATGGATGTCATTTACTGCAAAATACTTGAGTTACCATGATCCAAGTGGATATTGGTGGCCACCCGCCTATTCCACTTGGACCCACACCATTGTTTCTTTCATTTTTTCAGTTTCCTTAATTGTAGCACAATTTACTATTTTTAGCAGTTTTTTCGGGTCCTAAACTTCCAGAGCCGTTTTGAGGCCCTAAACAACATTTTTTGGGCATGAATGCTCCAACGCATATGAGTTTGTTCCGGACTCGATATTCACTGTTAGCGGTGTAGTCCTCAGATAGATATTTCTAATGATGTATCATGTGCGTCAAACATAGATAGTATGCCAAAGTTACGACCCCGGGAAATTGATGTACCAATTTACCCCAACGGGGCCCATATTTTGGCGTTTCATCTCCTAGGGTTAGGTTTTTGGATGTTTAGGGTTTTCCATTGTTTCTCAATAATATATATGCATTCGAGCCTCACTTTAACATAGAGTTCAGAGGCTAGTATCTGCCACATCTCTTCTTAGAGATAAGCTACCAGCACTTGAGCTATTTTATTTCCATTATGTCTGTAAGCATATTTCAGTCATTTGTTGTTAATGAAATGAAGTTTTACTTCCGCTGCATCTTTGTGTTTATGTGTATTTTTTTATTTCATTGTGTTTCTGCATAAATCCGGATCAGTGGTATCAGAGCAGTCTGGTCTTTCTCGATCCTTCTTTGCATGTCCCCACCGAGGTCGAGGTATAAGGAGTTAGGGCTCGATCTGGTTGAACCGTTGCAAGATCAGCCTCACGAACCCCGACAATCGCCCATGGGGGGAGAAAAGAAATATGAGGGAGCAGGAGATCTTATCAAATTATTGCTCGAGGAGGCCCTCGAGAAACAAAGGAATGCGATGAGGGACAACTTTGCCCAGATCCTTCAACGACTGCCTACTGGCAGCGCATCTACATCCAACAACCACTCTGGAGGTGCCACTCCTTTTAAGGTACAAGTAAACTTTGACATTCCCATATTTGAGGGCCAAATAGATACATATGTCATTGTTAGATGGTTGAATCTGTTAGAAGGATATTTCTCGGTTCATGACTTTTCCGAATGAAAAAGGATTATTTTTTCACTCCTCAAAGCCGCCCCCATCTCAAGGACTGGTGGGAAACCTACTGGGAGCAACAGAGCGAGGGGGAACCCTCTCTGTTCTCGGTCGCACTCACTTGGAATTCTTTCTGAGACACCATCAAGGAACAATATTATCCTGTGGGGAGCTATGGGGACAAATACATACAATGGACTACGCTGCGACAACAAAGGGACCAAGATGTGCATGAGTTGATGAATCTATTCCATACCCTACGCACAAAGTTTGATATCAAAAATTCGAAGGAACATTTGGTGTTAAAGTATCGCAGTTGTCTTCATAGATACATTCAGGAGGAAATGGAGTTCCTTGACGTCTCCTCTCTTGGTGCGGCATATCGATATGCTGCCAAGATTGAGCAGAAGTTCAAACAAAAGAAGCGAGACTTTGGGTCTGTGAATCAGAAGCAAGGGAAAGGTACCCCCAAACCGTCGAACAAAGGACCAAGCCAAGGCAGGGCGACCCAGAACAACCCACCAAAGCTGCAAGCAAAGAACAACATCGTGAAGCCAAAAAAGGACACGAGGAAGTGGTGTGAGTTCCATAAGAGCTCCACTCACAACACAAGTGAGTGTCGTGCCAAACAGTCACTGGTAGCCGAGTTGAAGGCTTCTGAATCAGATGCAGGATCTGACTCTGAATCAGAACCCAACAAGGGGAATGACAGGGGGAAGCAGATTATCGATGCGGAGCCCAACGCCACCGTTGCCACCACGAAGATCCAAAAGAAGGAACCAGAATATCCAGAGGAGGCAGAGCGCCTCTTCCATTCCCAGATGTGGGTAAAGGGTTTCCCATTGCAGTTCATTGTCGACAGCGGGAGCCAGAAGAACCTCATCTCAGTAGAGGTCGTGAAACGACTAGGCTTTCCGACCACTACACACCCACAACCATACACCATAGGGTGGACGCACCAAGGATGGGACCTCTGCGTAAGCCAACAATGTCGCCTTCCCTACAACATCAAGCCCTTCACGGATGAGGTATTATGTGACATTTCTCCTCTTGATGTTGTTGATGTATTATTAGGCCAACCATACTTGTGGAAGAAACATGTTGTGTGTGAGTCCAGGCCCCATGCTGTTATTATTACTTTGGGCAATAAGTTGTACATGATACTGAAAATAGCACCGCCTACAACCATCTCTTTGGTTACTTCAAAACAATGGAACAAGCTCATTGCCAAAACCAGGAAATTTGTTTTCCTGATGATCTATCGTTAGGGAAAGAAGAAGAATGTGGCCACGACCTCTAGACAGGGCCCCTCTGCATGACAAAAACAGATGGATAAGGTTGTGGAGGAGTACGAGGACATCTTCACCTCCCCCGTAGGGGTGCCTCTACACTGTCAGGTGAAGCACCCCATCACTCTGACCCTAGGTGCATCGTTGCCCAATGGACCAATCTATCGTCACTATGTTATGGAGAATGACGAAATCAAGAGGCAGATTCAAGGGTTGTTGCAGAAAGGTCACATCCGGCCTAGCTCATCGCCCTATGGGAGCCCGATCGTGCTGGTGCAGAAGAAGGATGGGACTTGGAGACTCTACATTGACTATCGGGCACTGAACAAGATCATTGTCTGGAATAGGTACCCGATCCCACGGATTGATGACCTTCTGGATCAACTCAAGGGGGAAAAATACTTCAACAAGATCGAATTGAAGCCTGGGTATCACCAGGTACCAATCGAACCCTCTGATGTGTTGAAGACTGCCTTCAAATCCAAGGAGGGCCTTTTCGAATGGCTGGTTATGCCTTTCGGGTTGACGAATGCCCCTGCAACCTTCATGAGACTAATGGATGACATCTTGCGGCCATTCACCAACTCATTTGTAGTGGTGTACTTGGATGACATTCTGATCTTTAGCCAGACTTGGGAAGAGCACCTCCACCACATCCGACGAGTCCTCCAAACACTGCGACAACACAAGTTGTGTGCCAATTTGGAAAAGTGCACTTTTGGGATGACCCAGGTTTAGTATATGGGCTACATTATTGATGAGCGGGGGGTGCATGTGGATCCAACCAAGATCCAAGTCATTTGGGATTGGCTAGCCCCAACCACCCTAACAGAGCTCCACATATTTTTGGGTCTTGCCAATTTCTACCGCAGGTTTGTGTTGGGATTCTCTCATATCACTTGGCCCTTGAGTCAAGTCACCAAGGGAGGAGCGAAATAAAAATTCTTTTGGTTTGAATCTCAACAGAAGGCGTTCAACGATTTGAAGCGTCGCCTCTACTCTGCACCAGTGCTCACATTACCAGACTTGCAGCAACCATTTGAGATTGAGACAGATGCCTCTGACTATGTCATTGAGACAATCCTTACTCAACAGGGGCATCCAGTGGCATATCATAGTGAGACACTTTCTGACACAGTCAGAAAGAATCCCACTTATGACAAAGAGATGTATTCCATTGTGCAGGCTTGCCGACAATGGAAGCATTACATTTTGGGAAAGGAAACGATCATCCACACAGACCACCGACCCTTGCAATTCATATAGACACAAGGGAAGTTGCAGAACGGTCGCCATCAGAAGTGGTCCACATACCTGCAACAATTTTATTTGAACATTAAGTACAAGAAAGGAAGCACCAATAATGTTGCAGACTGCCTCAGCCGACCCCCTATCATGGTGCTAACCACGGTGCTCAACTCCTGTGGGCATGAGACTTCTGATCGACCGCTTCTCTACAAAAGTGATCTTGAATTCGGCCACACATACAATATGCTCTTGGAGGGTAAGCAAGTTCCTAATTTTCACCTCCAAGATGCCCTGCTATGTCATGTGGGACATCTTTGTGTTCCTTCAAGCGAGTGTGCCAAGATGATTTGGGAGGTGGACTACAGTCAGGTCACTGGGCATTTCGGGGTCGAGAAAATCGTGGCAATTCTGCAAAAGCATTTCTATTGGCCGAACCTTCGATAGTATGTCGGGAAGTACATCAAGTCGTGCACTGCTTGTGCCATTAACAAACCAACCATCAAGAAGCAAGGCCTCTATACTCCGCTGCCTACCCCTAGTCAACCTTGGGAATCCATCTCCATGGATTACATGTTGGACCTTCCTTCTACTAAGCATGGAAATGACTGTGTTTTTGTGGTCGTCGACATATTCTCGAAGATGTCCATTATGAAGGCCCGCAAGAAGAATATCACAGCAGAAGCCATTGCTAAACTCTTCTTTGAATGAGTGTGGGTACACTTTGGGATCCCACAGTCTATCATCTCAGACCGAGACAACAAGTTCCTCAATACATTTTGGTCCAGCCTTTGGTCGATGCTAGACACCAAGCTCACCAAGTCCAAAACTTTCCATCCGCAAATTGATGTCTAGACAAAGGTCGTCAACCGGATGATTGTACACATTCTGCGCATGTACAATTCAAAGCATCCACGCACATGGGATGAGAGCCTCCCCTATGTACAACACAACTACAATCAGGCTCTCCATAGCTCAACCAGCCACAACCCCTTTCAGGTGGACTTTGGATTCCAGCCACTATGTCCCATTGAGGTAGCCATGCCATTTGCGGCTACTTGGGTAGATTCAACCCATGTCCATATGAGGCTGACAAAGCAAATAGCTTCATTGAGTGCATTCAACACATCCGCCAATAGGTTCATGACATCTTGGACAGAGCCAATGCTAAGTACAAGCAACAACATGATCAACATCGGGTGCCACACAACTTCCAGGTGGGCGTCAAAGTGTGGCTACATTTGCAAAAGGAGCGCCTTGCTGGACCCTGCCGCAAGATTCACCCACTTCGATTTGGGCCATACACCATCACCAAGGTTGTAGGGGACAATGCCTTTGAGCTCGGTATTCCACCATTCCTTGGTCTTCACCCAGTGTTCAATGTGGACCGCCTTTGACCCTACTTTCCACCTCTACTGGACACATCCGACATGGCAGAACAACTCACACCAACAGAGTTAAACCCAGATTGCATGGAATAAGCCACAACTAATCGGATTATGGACACACAAATCAAGAACACTCGCCAACAGAGGATCCATCTATATCGAGTTGTCAAAGCAGGCCAACTCCTTCACCAGGGCAAGTGGCTCAGCAGGGACCAAGTTCAACAGAAGTTTCCTCATCTCATGGAGGAACTCAATGCAATGGGGACCATTGCTTCCTAAGGGGGGGAGGAATGATCCAGGTGGATATTGGTTGCCACCCATATATTCCACTTGGACCCACACCATTGTTTCTTTCAGTTTTTCAGTTTCCTTAATTGTAGCACAATTTACTATTTTTAGTAGTTTTTCGGGTCCTGAACTTCCGGAGCCGTTTTGAGGCCCTAAACGACGTTTTTTGGGCATGAATGCTCTGGTGAATATGAGTTCGTTCCAGACTCAATATTCATTGTTAGCAGTGTATTCCTCGAATATATATTTCTAACGATGTATCATGTGCATCAAACAGAGATAGTATGCCAAAGTTACGACCCCAGGAAATTGATGTACCAATTTACCCCAACAGGGCCCATATTCTGGCGTTTCATCTCCTAGGGTTAGGTTTTTGGATGTTTAGGGTTTTCCATTATTTATCAATAATATACATGCCTTCAAGTCTCATTGTAACACAGAGTTCAGAGGCCAGTATCCGCCACATCTCTTCTTAGAGATAAGCTACCAACACCCGAGCTATTTTATTTCCATTCTGTCTGTAAGCATATTTAAGTCATTTGTTGTTAATGAAATGAAGTTTTGCTTCCGCTGCATCTCTGCGTTTATGTCTATTTCTGTATTTCATTGTGTTCTTGCATAAATCCGGATCATACCAATATACAAAACTTCAAATTATGTTTAAAAAAATGCATTTAACATAAACAATTTAATTGGAAACTCAACAAGGAGTTCAAATCTATTTCCCTAAATTTGATCTATGGTCCCTTTGATGATGATTTCGTAGACACCTTGGTTGAAATGCCACATTATTAGGGTTTTGAGTTTTTAATAGTGTGTATGTATTCAAATTTGCATATATGGAATGAAGGGCGAGGAATCTTTTGAAATGTATATGAAATAAGTTGTAGATATTGACAATACCTTTTCGACGATATAAGGAGTGCGTAAAAAGAGTTTGGGGTCAAAAATTATGGCAAAAACACAAGAGGATATGTTTTTCCTTATGTGTTGTGTTGCGCCCCTGCCAATGTCTGGGGTAATGCGCCATATGTTTTCAGTACACCCACCAATGCTTTCATTCTCTTCACACTTCATAAACCTCGATTAGAAATCTAGCCTTTCGTTCGCTTCGCCCCTCCCTCATGGTATTGAACCTTTAATCTTCGTTTGAGCTCGACATGTTGGAGTAGATTAATTTTTAAAAAGACCGATAAAAATTTGAAAGTGGTCCGATAAGAATTTTTTAGGAGGCTAATAAAAAAAAATTTAAGGGGCGAGAAAGATTTAAAAGGAGGGTCGATACAAATGTGAAAGGAGGGAAAACAATATGAAGATGGAGCTAATATATCAAAGTGGATAAATGTTTTTTGAGCCAGAGTGAATAATCTTTTTTTCGGGGCAATATATGGGAGTTACTAATATTTTTTAGGCTGATATAATTCGAAAGGGAAGCCGACAAGGTTCTAAGAGGGGGTCAATAATGTGTGACTCCTCTTTTGGTTCTATTATCCACCTCACCCCCCTTAAAGCTAGCTTTATTTTATTTCACTCTTCCTTTTTAACTCATCCGTGCATGTACCCTTTCGCTTGGAATATGTATTAAGGGAGTGATATATGGCTTTAAAAAATGTTTTTCGAAATTCAGAGTGATACAAAATGTTTGTTTTTTAGAGTGATGTATTGGTTGAGTTTTTTTTCCTCGGTGCGACACAATGTCGTGGGGAATTTTTTTGTGTAGCGATGCACTGTATGCATATTGATTTTTTTTTAATTTTTTTTTTATGTGATATGTCAGGGTGAGTTTTGGTACAACTTCATTGATTTGGCTTAGAAAACCAGTAACTTGTCCATAAAATATTCGGTTGATATGTTCTTGTTTGCAATGTAAAAATAATAGGCAATTTTTTCCAATGTGTGGTCATACAACTCCATTCAAAATCATTTCAGTAGGTTCATGATTGATGAGGTTCATTTAATGAGAAATCCTCGGTGAGTGTTTTTGTACTTTTTGACCTCTGATTTGGATTCCGTCAGTGGCGTTGGATTCGTAATCCCACAAAACCTATAGTAGGCATGCTTTGGAGGTGAAAATTTCACTTCAACTAATACCTGAAATTATGTGCAATAACATTTTTTAATAAAAGTTTGAGCCCCATTCTTGCCACTTCTTTATCTGAATTCAATTATGTCAATTCCTTTAACATTTGTATTATATGTCCATTGAAATTGGGGTTACCCATCAATAGCTGTGAAATCTTATTCCATGAAAACAACCAACTAACATTTGGAACACTTGGTACTAAATATTTGGTAGGAGTACCAATTTTTTTTTTAGAAGCAATTCAGAGCTAACCTATGTCTTGTGGATGTTGCAATCAACCTAGGTAACGATATATGACACTTCCATGGTTAGGGTTAGTCAAAGAACCAAGAGGTGCAAAACACATGTGAATATGACACACACAATAAAGACCACTTGCAATGCAAACAAACTCGACAAGACTATTACCACACTCAATCATGACCGCAACATGAAGTAAATAAAAACAACAAGCAGTTGGACAAAAGTCATCCATTCAACCGAAAAATGCTCAACAATTAAAAATCAAGAGAACATGGCTAATGGGCAAAGCGGTCAAAAGATCTGAGTTGAATTTTTTTTGGAGGGACCCCAATTTAGTGGAAATGTGGGGTTGTTGAGGCCTCAACAAAATGGTAAACTATTATTAAGGTTACCTTAACTACTCTATGACCGAGTCAAGATTAACCCAACATTCCCCCTTTTAAACTTGATTTAGGATAAACACCTACCACCTTCAAAATTTATTTACCAGATTTTTGGGAATACAACATGCCCCCTTATCACTTAGGTGTATGTCTAGACTTTATATTGGTGAACCATTAAACTTGGGGTATGCATGCCTCAATAGGCTTTATGGCCATATGCCCATTTACATATTTGATAAAATACTACTCCATAAAAAAAATATTACAATTTTATGCCTAAGCATGTGATGATATGAAACACCAACCGGTTTTATTACCAACATCCCTCCTGCTCCAAATACAATCAAATACTCATTCACCAAGTACTTATTCTTTAATGCGCTTTTGCCAATGCTCCACATTAATTCTTGTAATGCATTTCTTTGTGCAATTCACCGTGGCTCATAAACCCATGAGCCACCACTCAATCTGTATCTTCAACATCCTCAAGAGCCTTTAATTGTTGCCAACATTATCCTTAAATGCATGCTTCACCCTTTGATTTTGTCACATGAAATGGTCGCCCTCATTTAACCAAATGGAGCCACTTAGAATGATTTTACTAGCACAATACTTTTCCTATTGTCAACATACCAAGGGACTATGATTTGGTAAAAAAAATTTAAAGGTGCACATGTTTAAGCATCACTCATCCAACAAAATGAGATACTCTCATGTCTTGTTTTCCATGTTAAAAAAACATCACCATTTGTTTTCCTTGCCTCTTCGACTTCATTTCCTTTGAATTTTGAAGTCTTCCACACATGACGGTCTTGCTTGAGTTGAGTTTTCTATCAAAACCGATTCCTATCAAACAATCCGGGTAAGACTCTGGTCCTCCATTCTCTTTAGTCAAGATTGCCTAGACACCGAGAATCATCAAACTCGTCTAAATAAATGGGATGGTAAACCCTTATGCAATGCCAAAGTTTGTCTATCATTTTACAAACCCAAAGGTCGTATTTGAAGCCCATGTACAAGACGTCCTCTCACATGACCTTATGGAGCATATCATACAAGCTTATCACTTAGATCACACAACCTCATCACTCAAATCGGGTAGCAGATCATTGCAAGAGCACCACACAACAAACCTAGAAATAGATTAGAGATGTCAGTCCAACCATTGATTCATTTATTGACTATGGCCACTGATTTTTCAGCTCATATAAATGCAACTCTTCATTTAGAGAGTCCAAGTCTGTCTAGTTCTGATACCACATGTTGAAACTAAAAGAGAGAAATAACACACAAACAAACTCATAGATAACAAGAGTTCATGGGGAAACCCTTTTGGGAGAAAAACCCCACACTCCAAAGCAAGCTCAATTTCTCAGGAACTAACAATCATTACAATACACTTTTAGAGTTGTGCTCTTAACATTTTTTTTAAAAGAGACTGAAAGTTTATACTATACAAGGGGTGTTGCACCTACGCAAAATAACATTTGAATATTACAAAATTGTGCTCAAAGTTTATTGAGTCCTTTGTTGCTGATTTTTCTACATAAAAGCTATTGAACTCCTTATGCAAACTAGTGACTTTGTAGCTATAAACTTTTACATACTATCCGAGTAAAAAAATACAACAAACATACATAATTAAACTATTGGATTTTTGTTGGGAGTTTCTAGATTTTCCTCATGATTTTCCTCAAAGAATGTGATGGAGCAAGGTGCTTCCATTGAACTTTATTACTCTAATTCTAAGGTGAGCTCCTTCTTTGGCCTCACGGTCAACGTCGAAGTTGAGAGTCCCTTTTTATATGAAAACAAGAATAAGCCTTGAATTTCTTGAGGGGGGCATTAATCTTGATAAGACACCCACGAAGACATTTCCTCCCCTAATATTTTGAGTGACCAAAGCTTAGATTACTAGCATGGAATCCCCGCAAATGACAATCCTCCTTACGTTAGTTGAAAGTGCTAAATTGATACATTTGAGAAGGGCGTACACTTCAACTTCATTATTTGAGATAGTTCCCAAACCCCATGCATATCTTATTACTGTGTGCCCTTTGGGATTGATGATATTCCCCCCTGCTCCTTGCTCTTAACATTAATATGAGCAACAAACTCATTCTTTCTTGACCTACATCATTCTACATCTTGCACTCAAGCCTACAATGACCATCAATACCTCTAAGGACCAACATGAAGCATCTTACAATGGAGTATTCTAAACCATTAAATACACTTCATCATATATAATACCATGAGTTATCCAATACCACATACCCATAAACTTTATTATTAAAATGATCTTAACTACTTTATAATTTAACCCAACATATTTATTACATATATATTTATATATTGTTTTTAATTTTTAAAATCATTATAAAAATTAAATAGTTCATTATAAAAGTTAAGTTAGTTAGTTTATTAAAATTATATATATTGTTTTTAATTTTTAAAATCATTATAAAAATTAAATAGTTCATTATAAAAGTTAAGTTAGTTAGTTTATTAAAATTATGATGACGACTATGTAGTGGATATTAAAGAAGTAACGTAAGAATTATGTCCCATTATTAGGAGATGGGCAAAAGAATACATCATTTTAATTTAAATAATGTATTCATTTCTTCTATTATTCTCACATAATCTTGGCGTACGTACTTGCTTTTTGTTCGTGACACTTTACGATATTCTTTTTATTTTTTCGTTTTGTCGTCTTTCCGGGTCTCGTTGACCAAATTAAACTTTCGACAAACATTAACATTAAATTTATAACTCTGAATTATATTATTTGTATATACGTGTAATAAAATGAGAGTCTACTAAACCTCCCACTCATCGGAGAGGGTGTTCATTTTTTAATGGGATCATTCTACAGTTTTCCATAAGGTTTAAAAACAAGTGCTGCATGGTAGCGTAGTTCTTGCCAGATTGGTATGGGAGTAAATGTGACCTAAGACATGCAGGTGGCTAGAAAGTTGAAATACATGTGGTTTACGTGCATAACATAGTATTCTCGAATTAGTTCTTTTTGAAAAAATATAAAAAATTATCAATGTTTGAATGGTTGTTGGACACAAAAAATTTAGCATTACCGAATTGGTTATTTTTAAAACTAGGACATAGAAAGTCATCAAAATAAATAAATTATACATACGAAATATGTATTTGTATAAAGTAGATATTTAGTAAATAAATTATACATACGAACAATGTATTTGTATAAAGTAGATATTTAGTAAATAAATTATACATACGAAATATGCATTTGTATAAAGTAGATTTTTAGTTTTATAGATACGGTAGACAGTTTTTGTATCGCGGGTTCTCGGGCTGGTGTGCTGAAAATTGAGTGTCTGATGTTCCGTGGTCTACAAATAGCACCGACTATTCCCCGATATACAAAATGAGATGCGTAGTTGCGGACTATAGAAATTTACCAGAAATTAATAATGTCTCTTATATAATAGAATAGTAATAACATCTGTTGCACCGAATTACTTTGTTTTAAAACTAAGGCTTTTTTATGGAAAAAAAAAGATATAGCATTGCTGAATTAGTTTTCTTTGCACATGTTTTATAGAGCATGGACGAACTGTTCATTCCATAATTAGCAAGTCTTTGGATCGTGGGTTGTCGGGCTGGCGGTTTAAAAAATGGGCCTCTATTGTTTCGTGCCCTACAAAAACCATCGACAGTTCTGCGATATACAAATTGAGAAGCGGGCTTGCGAACTATAGAAACTTATTATAAAATAAATAATGGTTGTTACATATATCAGGAAATTACATCAACATTTAAACCATCAACGTTGTTGAAGACCCAAAAATTAACATACAATGGGAGACGAGAAATGTAGCATATCCGAATTAGTTTTCTTTGGAACAAACAAGAAGGTTCCTGGAAACCCAAAGTTTAGTATACAATAAGGACACTTTTGAATCAATTTTTTTTTAAATTTAACAAAAATTAATAATGTATGTTACATGTTTGTGGAAATTTAAATGTGTTTGTCATATAGACTGGGATTGGGGCTCCCGCGAACCATAAAAAGAAATAAGTACAAGAATTAGGAACGTCGAAAGAAGTGTGTGATGGTAGAGAGGAAGACTTGAAAAGAAGAAATTGGAACTTATGAGTCTTTGGTTACATTTTTCTATTTAAAGAGGACATAAGTGGATTGATAAAGAAAAGAAGATGATAGCATAGACTTAAACTGGAATGATAAACAAAACAAGATGGTAGTATAGACTTACTATGAAGCCGATGCGTTTTTGTTTCTGTCGTTGATGGGCAGTGGACTCTTGTTGATCGATTGTTGACCTTCCTAGACGAGACTTTCCATTCTGAGTTGGAACCATTCTTCGATGTAGCTTTTCATGGGGGCTGTGTTGATTTCATCCCGGATCTCTATGTCATAAAGGTCGTTTTCTAATTTCTTTGATCCATTGAAATACTATGCAGACTCTGTTCAATTTCTTCATTGTGTGAGGTATAGTCCAGTACCCAACGCTCGTGCTCATCTAGACGATGTTCAAGTATGCCGTAAAACTTTTCGAAAGACAACCCCTTTAAAATATCAACTTGTTCCTGGAATGCTTCTTTGGTGACTGACAAGGATTTGAGAATTAAGTTTGGATCTTGAACCTCATTGGTAGTTCCGGCTAAGTCCATCTGGAACAAGCTTGTGAATAAATTTTCCTTTTCTAATATGACTTGTTTACATGATTTGACAATGAGGTGGCAGGTTCTCAATTTTTTTTTTCCAGCATGCTTTTACTTTTTTGGTCCACTTTGGGGAGGGGAGTTTCTCCTGTCTTCTTTTTGTTGGGTATGTGTTATATTCTTTGCATGGGTGTGTGTGTGGGCGTGTTAGATATGACAATTGCGTCTGACGATCTGTACCACTAGAGATCTGTTGTGTGCGCCGAGCGCTTTCCTAAGGGGGTCCCAGGGGGGGCAGGTATGCCCCCCCTGGTTACGCACTGTGTTTGGGGCAACGCCCCGAATTTTTTTTTTGGCGGTTTTTTACTATTTTTAGCGGATTTTGCTATTTTTAGCGGATTTGTAAATTAATCCCTTATTAAGGGATTAGGGTTTTGGTATCTACGGAATACCTAAAAACATTGTATATATTGTATGGTGAATGGTGAAATTCGATATAATGAATATAAGAAAGGTTTTCCCGGTTGAGGGTTTCCGGTATAAAATCTCTGTGTATTGTGTATGAGCCATTGATTAATTTCTGTATTGCTTAAGAATCTATATGCATTGCTTTACTTTGTAGGTTTAAAACTTTCACTTTTTAGTTCCGATGTGTTCACGGCATAGTTGGTAAAAGGGTCCAGCACCCGATGACAAAAAAAATGTTCATTTTTTAAATTTGCCTCCAAATGTTCAAGCAAATCATTGGCCTTCTTTCCAAAGGAAACTGAATTTTGCGATGTTTCCCAGGCTTCAGTAACTAGCTGCAGTCTTTTGTTGATGTTGTTCTCTACAAGGGCTCTGGAGCATGCAAGGAGGGTAGATGATACTTTCATCTTCGCTGCAGTGGTAGAAGGCATGATTTTTGCCAACGGACTGGCAAATTTTGGTGTTGCAATGAAAGCCTGTTCAAATTCATTGAGGTGATGTTGCAGATTGGCATAATCTGTCTCCATTCCTCCAATGGAATCGCGAAGAACGTCACTAGTTACCTGGTGAAACGAGCATATTTTGGATGGGGTCATTTGGCTAAAGTCAATCTCTATTCAAGATTTGTCTTTCCTGTTTGTTACATCTCTCTTTTCAATGACCATACTTTTGGATTGGCTGTCAAAAATAGCACTCTGGATTACGAAGGATTCATCTATGTCAAAAAATTCGGTGTCAGATATGTCCACCGCGGACGACCCAATTTTTTGCATCTGCTCAGCTTCAATTTCAATTTGCAGTTTTCCACTGTCAATTTCGAGTTTCTCTGCATGGCCTGCATTGTTTTTTCTCTTCTTCGTCAGTGGAACTTTGTGAGAACTATCAATATTTATGCGAGGAGGGTTCTTATCTCCTCCTCCGTTCGAATATTTCCGGGTTGCTTTCTTATTGGGATGGACCGTCGAAGCGACGCTCCGTGGTGTCGTGCTCTTGGGAGTGTTGGCGGGGGACTGAGTACTCTTCTCATCAGATACTTTACCATGTTGTCTGTATAATTCAGTTGCGCTTTGCAGTGTCTCCACGTCGCAATGGGAAGAAGCAAGATTGTTGTCAACATTGTACCTGTCTTGGGTCAGGTGTCTATGGATAAAAGAGGTGTTAAAGCCAACACCCAGTAAATGTTCTCCAAAAATGCCATTGGGGTCGAACCCTTTTAGCCTTTCAGCATACGTTAGGTTCAATTTCTTGAAATGGGAGGCAAACTCGTCAATCTTGTTGATGTTTCTACACACAAAGTCTCCGACTTTCCAGGGCAGAGGAATGAACTGTTTTTTTTTCTTGTCATAGAAAAAATGCAACCAATGGTTGTATTGCCTTGGTATTTATGCAACAAACATCTTGTCCGTGATGTGGCATGGAAGGAAGGCAGGATTTTCCTTAGAGCCAAAGACCATGAGGAGACTGTGATTTTCCTTTTGCTCAAGTGTGCCCTTCTTGTTCAAAAACTTGCTTGCGTGGCCAGACATCCGTGGAGCATCCTTGCCTAACAGTAAATCTTTGAAAACTGAGAGAAAGCCATTAAAAACTTCATAAAAACAATGGGAGGCCTTGTGTCTCCACGGTGCGTCATGCTAGAATGTTACTGGGTCGAATCCATAGTTTATTTTATTGGAAAGAGAAAGTTTTGGAAACAGGCAGCAATACACAATTGCGAAAATCAAGTAGGATGACATATAAAATTTATTCAATTCTTTGAATCGTGACAATTGGGAATAGAGTTAAATGGAGATTAGCTTTCCCCAATAAAAAATGTATTGTTCCTTGACTGTGAAATACAAAATATAAATAATTACATGGGAAATGCTTGTTGTGGATGCATGTTTCGTTATTCTTGTAAACAATCAAGCAATTTCCCGTAATGGATTTCTAAAGGAACTTACCTAGAGCCTTGTGATATCTTCAGGAACTGTTGTCGGGTCTTCTAGGAAGTTGGCTAATATGTGCAACCCATTATGATGTTTTTCTAGAAATTGCTTGCAGTCTTGTCCTCTGAACATTAATGTTGGTTTCGACAATTTCAACATCTCGCGGAAGAGCTGAGGTGACAAAGAAACATGAGAATGGTCGCGCAGTGGAATAATTCTTTGGCCTGGAATATATTTTTCGTCGCACCAAGAGACCACCTCCTTACAGTCAAAAACCTCAGGGACGCAGCCTGTACGAGCGATTACGGAGGTCCAAATCACTTTGTTCTGGGCGGAACGAGATGAATAGTAAAAGTATGCCCTGGACCACTGGAACCTTTGGTCCTCTTCTGCGAACATATTTACTGTATCTCAACAAAACTATTGTCGACCCGCTGCCATAGGTCTACAAAGACATTTATTTGTTCCAGACAATGAATGAAATGAAAGGTTGGAAGGGCTAATATAACCCTGCGCAAATTTTGGTCGAAAGCATGTGAATGGGAGATGTCCTCGAGACTTTCGTTGATTAATGACAATCTGGACAGTTGTTGCATGATGTGTTGTTAACATTAAACACTACTAATTGCATATATAGAAATGCGAACATGATGGATATTGCAATGAGCGATTAAGCATTGCATATTTCTTGAGCGGCCCAACAAGACGACGCGTGTTGGAGATGAACAATCGGAAGGGACAAAATAAGTTTCTGCACATCTTGGTTTAATGCATAATAATGGGATATCTCCTCGAGTTTTTTGCCCATTAATGACAATGTTGACGGGTCGTGCATGGTGACCTGTTAGCATCAAAGGTTTCTAATTGCATAGCAAGAAAGTACGAAGGTCGCGGGCAGGGGAAAAAAACCGCTACAAAATAGGGTTGTAAGGTACAACTATTGAAGGTGAGGGCACCATGGTCAAATTGTATGTCTCGGAACTTTTTGATTGCAATATGCGTAACCTGCCAATCGAGGCGATAAAATTGGCTAAGTATGGAGAGCAATAACGGTCGGTCGGAGGAGTTGTGTGATTATATAGATGGAGATAAAGATATCTCAACCTGCCAACGCTGGAACCCGTGTTTATAGAAAGGTGACTATGTATATAACCACAAAGCGATAATACAAGGGAAGAAGAAAAGGGAAAAAGGACCAACGAGTCTGTGGTGGAAATGTAAATCATAGAAATTTTGAGTGCAATATGCATATCAGGGAAGAAGAAGCAACGGACTTCGAATGCGCTAACCTGAAACACTGACTAAGAATTTGAGATTTCGTGAATCCATGAATAGGAGGATCCAAAATAGGGTAAGAGGTCCGGATGATCAAATTGTATTATTCGAAACATTTGAATGCACAATCTGTAACACGGAAGAGGGGACGATGTCGGAACCCGGTAGTCAATTTCTATGTTGTGAATGGATGGATGCGAACTGTTTCGTATTGTTGTGTGCAACTGTCACTTGTAAGAGTCATTAGTAAGAGCATAGCAATTGTATATTAGGAAGCACATTTATCAACCATGGTACAATGAAGCTTTCGAGTTCGAGGAGCACGCGATATAATTGTAGATTTCCAACCTAACAACCGTGGACATAAAATTGCCTAAGGTGTGATTATATACATGGAGATAATGAGAGCCATAATATAGGGGAAGAAGAAAAGGGAAAAAGGAGAAAGGAGTCGGCGGTGGAATTGTAGATTAGGGAAATTTTGAATACAAGATGTGAACCCGGTAGTCAATTTGTATATTGCGGAGGACCAGAGTAAATAATTTGAATGCATAATTTGTAACACGGAAGAGCGGATGATGTCGGAACCCGCASYTGTGTCCAGTTGTCAGTACTAAGAGGTAATTTAGTATTGAAAATAATATTTTAGATTCTGTTAAATACTTCATAGGGATTAGTATCCGTAAACAATGGCAATCTCCACCCCACCAACCTTGCATTTCGTGTGTGAATTTGTATATCGTGGAACTTGAAGGACTATTTGGAGGACACAAAACAATAGAAGTGCAATGTCGAGTCAGCTAGTCCGCAGCTCCGCTTCTCAATTTGTATATCGCGGAATTTTGGGTGCTATTTGTAACACATGCAACAATGGAGGGCCAATTTTGAGCCCGCTCGCTCGCCTGAGAACCCGTGATCAGAAATGTCGGTAGGTATGAAAAGGAACAACTGCCAGTTCAATTCTCCATGCGAGGATATAGATGGAACTGAAATTGGTCCCAACGCGGCAGCCATGGACATAAAATTGGCCAAGTATCGAAAGCAACAACGGTCGGTCGGATTTATCGTCTGATTATATAGATGGAAATAAAGATATGCCAACCTGCCAACGCTGGAGCTGCATATTTTGTGAACCCACCAAAAGGAAGATCCAAAACAAGCTGAGAAGGTATCCGCAGAGGAGGCAAGGCCCAGACCTTCTAATTGTATTTCTCCGAACATTTGAATGCATAATCTGTAAGACGGAAGAGCAGATGATGTCTGGTAGTCAATTTGTATATTGCGGAGACTGCAATTCCAACTATTTCGTACCTCTGTGTCCAATTGTCACTAATAAGTGTTAATTTAGTATTCTAAATAAATTTTTAGATACTGTTAGATACTTCACAGGGATTGGCATCTGTAAACAATGGCAATCTGCACTCCGCCATTTCTGCATTTCGTGTGTCAATTTCTATATCGCGGAACTGGAAGTGTTGTTTGGAGGGCACGAAACAATAGAAGTGCAATGTTGACTCAGCCAGTCCACAGATTCACTTGTCAATTTGTATATCGCGGAATTTTGGGTGCTATTTGTAGGCTACAGAACAATGGAGCCCCATTTTTGAGCTCGCCTGCGCACCCGAGAACCCGCGATCGAAAATGTCGCTAGGTATGGAATGCATAATTTGTGCGTGCTTTATAGAATATCATGTCCATATTTTACAGTCCCATAATACATGGGAAGAAAATAAGGGGAAAAGGACGGAGGTGTTGGCGGTGGAATTGTAGATAATATACGGGAATAAGAGAAGGGAAAAAGAACTAAGTATCTCGTAGAAGAACATCAGGGTTCGCAAGCGTCGGCCCTGTAGCGACGGGCATAAAATTGGCTAAGTATGGAAAGGAACAGTGCTCAGTCGGATCCGTTGTGCGAGGATATAGATGAAGATGTTAAAACATGAATTGCAGATGACGGAGGTATCTTTCGTACCATTTTGTCCACTTGTCACTAGTAAGAGCATTGTTGATGTATATCAGGAAGGATGCGAAGTTGCTGGGGATGGAAAGCAACAATAGATACTTTGAACGAAGTCAATGTGTACGAGGAACCCGCGGTGAAATTGTAGATCACGAATATTTTCAGTGCAAGATGTATATTGCGGAACAATAAGCAACTGGGTTTGCAAGCATTGGCCCCGCAACGACGGGCATAAAATTGGCCAAGTATGGAAAGGAACAAATCATTGACGTTGTTTCGCTGCAACATGTATATGACGAAACAGGGGACATAGGTGTTGGGTACCACGAACCCGGGGCCTGGTGCCCAGATAACTGGGCAAGTATTGGCCAAGACAAAGTTATGATATATATTTCAATATTTTTCATACTAGCATCTATCAATGAACAAAGTTTTCATATTTATCTGAATAGTATTCATAGTAATATATATTAATGGATTGGTTGTTTCAAATGCAAATGATCTCCCAATCTGCAAGATGCTTTTCGGCTTGCAAATTTCGCTGGAACCTCAAAATTTTTGACTACAACATGTACATAGCGCAACGAGAAACATGAATTTGCATTGTGGTCTCAACGACATAAACTCTTTATCATCTATTCATCTTGTATTCGTTGCAATGAGATCAACAAACGCTGACTTTCCATAAACATCAATATCTAAATTAAATTAAATGCAATCAAAATTTGGTGTGACTTTTAAGCAATTAAAGCATAAATTGCAGATTACGGAAGTTCTTAGGCTGGAAGATGTATATGACAGAACAATGGACATAGTTGTTTAATACCACAAACCCAAACATAATTGCCTAAGCTTTGTCGAAGAGGAAGCTTTTTTGTATTTATTCCAATACTACTGATATTAGTGTATATGCATGGATATTGTCAAATAGAAGAAGCTGCAATATATCCAACAAACTTCACAGGAAAATTGCATCAATAGTTCAACTGCCTTGTCATTACTCATTATTAATTCTATTCACGGAACCCGGAGAATAGGAGCAGGACGGGTCCTCCAATTTCTTTCTTTAAATACAGGGCCGCCGCCACATAAGTATGGCCTATGAAAAATTATTCTTACATGTAAAATATAAACAAAGAACATGCCAGGTTTTATTTAGATTGAAGTACTAGGCAACAGAAACAAAACCTTATGTTTCATGTTTAACCACACAGGGGAAGAAGGTATAAAATACAATTAAAACAAATACCAGAAATTGGAAAATACTATTAAAAAATAAACTGAAATTATTCTATATTCAAATAAGGTGGGTTACAAAATACAGCCAAGGCTATTTTCAACAACGATTGGGATTTCACCTGCCGTCGACCAATTTAAAATATGTACACTGATGAAGCTTCTTCACAGTTTTGTACTTAATCGGTGCTTCCAAGTACATCTATCCCACTTTTTTTGAATATCTTCTCTCTTCCAGATATGGCCTGCTTGCAATGCCTGCTTATTCAACATTCCATTCTTTGTCAAGTATTAATTTCCCTCCGTTGTCGAAAAGTTGGGGTTTAAGGTGCTTTTCTTGCAATGTTTCTGGCCCTTGACATCCAAGACAACTTACAAATGCCATTCAAGCTGATTTCAAAGTGGAAGGTGTTGTTCTATGTCACAACAACTAAAGCAACGAAAAATAATTCAAGTACGTAGTGATTGGTATTCTCCCTATATTCGATCGTCTGTTTGGTTGAGAAGCCTACCTGAGGATTTGTATGTGGAACTTCTTTGCTTTATTACAGTAAATTGGAAGGAATGTCCAACCCAGATGCAAAATGCAACTTCGTTGAGGTACATAACTTCTTCGGGCAGTAGAGGTGTGGCAAGTGCATCAAATGCTGCAGAATGCACCAGATCAGGTCTGGCAAGTGTATCAAATGTTGCATATGGCATCAAAATATATCTTTCTTCATAGCCATGGAGATATGGCGGCCCACAGAAAGGTCTGGAATGTTCAGAGGTGACGCCAAATATGTAGAGTCTGCAACTACATCCAGAGGAAACCGAACAAACTTTCACAAAGAACATAGCTTTCTGTCAAGTCGGCTACCAGACCCACATGCATGTCATCATACTATGAAATAGAAACTTTTGCAGTGATAATATGTCATTTTATCCACCCATACAGTTTCTGCTACCTGCCTCCGAGGTAGACAAATACTTGTGCAATCTGTACAACTCGATACAGTTGCCAAATATGTGTTGTTGGAAGAAGCTATATACTTAAACGAAGAACTATTTTGCACCCGACCTCAAAATCCATTACAATTTCCAGCAATAAAACAAAGAAGTTCAACCAACAAATCCCCAGCCATCATTTTCAACGAACCAAAGCATCGAACATAGGGAGAACACCAACCAGAACATACCTGTTCTTTTTTTTCGTCCTCTCTGAGCTTCTCTTTGTATAACAGAGTTTTTTTTTTACTCAAAGCTCATGTCACATAAAACCAGGCTCTATTCTTTCATCTGCTCGCCAATCACATCTCTAAGTTGTCTTACATGTGCATGACTAGGAACATTAGAACGAAGGCACCCTAAAGCGCAACTCTTTGATCATAGAGAGAAATGGAAATAAGTATTTAAAAGCAAGGTTGGATGGTCTACCATAGATTTTGTGTTGATTCATTTTAATGACAGATGTTCTAGATATTTTCACTTATTAATGCCAATCTTTTTGAATATGTACGCTCAATAGTGACTACTAGCACGTATTAAAATTCCCATATCCGAGCAGATTTTGAAATCTGACATGTAAGATATGTACAATATTAAAGAGGGACATGACGTCAAGGCCTCTATGGGTGACACGTTCGTGAACTTTGCCGAAACTTTTAAGAAAACTAAAACTGCACAAGCAAAAAGTAAAATAAAAATTATTTCGCAAATTCAAAATGCAGGCAAAAAGAAATTACTAGATCCCATAATATTCGCTTGTCTATTCATTTTAATGGGAGTTGTCATCCAGTTATTAAAGCCCATCATTTCGAAATGCACAATATTAAAGAGGGACATGACATCAAGGTCTCTGTCGCCGACATGTTCATGAACTATGTTGAAGCTTTGAGGAAAACTAAAACTGCACAAGGAAAATAATAATAATAATAATTTCGCAAATTTAAAATGCAGGCAAAAACAAATTACCAGATCCCATAATATTTTCCTGTCTATTCATTTTAATTGGAGATGTCCTCGAGCTTTCCAGTTATTAAAGCCCATCTTTTTGAACCTGTCTTCTCGGTTCTAAATTTTCAAAGCATATTTAATGTGTATTAGGAAGCGCAGAAGGTAGCGGGGATGGAGCCCTATGTAACAGACGTTACTAGTATTGTTTTGTTTTTGTTCACGAGCGTATGTAAAACGTACGCAAAGAAAAGTAATTTGAGAATGATAGTTGTTTTGCAGGAGCCCTTGAAATTCAAATAGTGCGCAAGCCCGATTTTCATTTTGTATATCGTGGAACTGTCCGTGCTATTTGTAGGACATAGAACAACAGGGACCGAACCTAGAGCCTGCCATCCCAAGAACCCGCGATCCAAAAAATGCTCACTATTTTTTTTTTGTGTTTTTTGTCCACCAGGGCATGTAAAACACATGTAAAGTAAACTATTTCGACAATGTTAACTTTTTTGGACATGACGGCCTTCAAATTCAAATAGTTTGCTAGTCCGTTTGTTAATTTTTGTATCGCCGAAGTCTCTGATTGTCAATTTTCAGCTGCCTACCCTGACAACACGCGATGCAAAAACTGATGAAGTATGGGATGACGGCACCGTGCAGGCTGTATATATCTACTCTATAAAATTACATATTTCCTATGTTTAATCTATGCTGTCCAGGAAACCTATAATTTGATAAATTTCAATGTTTTCTGTCCAGGAGCCCTACTGTTAAAGAAAACTAATTCGGAAATGCTAATGTATACACCATAGTTCGATACAACCTATCCGTGAAGGCATTTCCATTATACTGGCTAAGTATGGAACCCAACTGCGGTCGGTCGGAATGATCGCAAAACTCTCGCTGCTGACCAATTGTCAATTTGTATATCGTGAAACTCTCCGATTGTCAATTTTCAGCCGCCTACCCCATCAACCCACGATGCAAAAACTGGCTAAGTATGGGATGACGGCTCCGCGGTCCAGGAAACCTATAATTTCATAAATTGCATTCTCTTCTACCCAGGATTCTTTTAAAGAAAACTAATTCGGGAAAGCTAATGTATACACCGAACACGACCTATCATAGTCCGATAGAACCTATTCGCGAAGCTGCATCCATAAAAGTGGCCAACTATGCAACCGAACGACGACTGCTCGGAATGATCACATAAACGCGAAAAACTAGAGTCAAACACAGTTTACAACATGAAAGTAAAAGGGAGAGAACAATTATATCTCCCACACAACAAAAGCCATTGTCATAACTATAAAACCATAGTAACACAGAATCCATGTAAAAAGCATCGACAACCATGAAATATATTTTGTGGCCAACAAACTTTGCTTCAATGCATAACAGATGCAATTTACACCGCCTGCAATTCTTTACTCTGTTATTTTATCTTAATAGTATTCTATGCAAACTGTAGTGCAAAACAAAATGTGACCAAAGATCCAATCGCAGATGCAGCATCCCAACATTTTTAAACCCTGGACAAACAAGAACAAGCACCAAACAAGAACCCAACTAAGAAGCACTAAAAGGCCCAATTACAGGCGCAGGACCGGTACCCTGCAAAGTCGAATCAAGCAACAATAAACAACATATAACGAAGAAAGAAGCAAGCAACAACCACCCCCCCCAGGAACGATGTTGTTCCAATCACGATTGCAGAAACCCAAATGTCCAAACTGCAACAACACAGATAGGAAAGCAAGAACAATGACAACATGCAAATAAGAAATCAATGGCATGCAAAAAACAAGCATGGGCCACCGAACCAACAACGCCGCTGAAGCATAAAAATTTTAAAAATAGAAGAAAATGTCTTGTAACAAGCTTGTTAAGTAACCATTCAACACTACCAAGCCTGTTAGGTAAACATTTAAGTCTTTCAGAAATGCACTGTAAACATTTAAGAAAAAAATTCAATGTGGCAGGACTCTGACGTATCCCAAAAAGAAAAATTATATTTTTTGTAGCAATAGTTCGAACACCACAGAATGTTTTGGAAAGCCAAACTTTGGATATGCCACCATATCAAACATTGCCATAAATTTACCTAGCATAAAATGCTAAACCAAACATTCGAATTAATGCTAGCATTAATCCACCATCGACGAATGCATAACAAAATATATGATTCAAAAAAGACCATATACAATCAAATACTTTGGATATGCCAACACATATAACATTGGGAATAGCGAAGCCGACAATAAGACCTCCAATCCCTTGTCCAATCATATCATGACAAATATAGTACTTTTTTTTATTATATAAAAATCGATGTTTTCAGTTCCATGGTTCCAACAATAGATAATATGGAAATATTTGTGGTCAAAGGACAGATTAATATGAAGTCAACGATTTATCGATCGCTATAGTCCCTCTACGCCTACGACAGGGACTAATAACACATACATTTAAGAATATATTACTATGTGACCTATAACGTCGTGATCTAAATAATTATGAAGCATGATAAAGATTATAAGCCCAATGACAAGATTGCATGGTTGATGTGTCTTAAAACATTCTTGATTTAAAGATACTTTTATATTAATGTGGAGTTTTTTTTTTTTTTTTTTA
>ML780031.1:31521-52120 GCA_009831015.1 Picea engelmannii | reverse complement strand
ATGCTAAACCAAACATTCGAATTAATGCTAGCATTAATCCACCATCGACGAATGCATAACAAAATATATGATTCAAAAAAGACCATATACAATCAAATACTTTGGATATGCCAACATATATAACATTGGGAATAGCGAAGCCGACAATAAGACCTCCAATCCCTTGTCCAATCATATCATGACAAATATAGTACTTTTTTTTATATAAAAATCGATGTTTTCAGTTCCATGGTTCCAACAATAGATAATATGGAAATATTTGTGGTCAAAGGACAGACTAATATGAAGTCAACGATTTATCGATCGCTATAGTCCCTCTACGCCTACGACAGGGACTAATAACACATACATTTAAGAATATATTATTATGTGACCTATAACGTCGTGATCTAAATAATTATGAAGCATGATAAATATTATAAGCCCAATGACAAGATTACATGGTTGATGTGTCTTATAACATTCTTATATAAAGATACTTTTATATTAATGTGGAGTTTTTTTTTTTTTTAATATTATTAAATTTATTATTATTTAAATAATAAATGTGAATTTTGTTAATTTAATGAATTAATTTAAGTAATTAAGTGTTTTGAATTTTATGTAAAAGTTTTTGGAATCTATTTTTCAAATTGATTTCCTTTATTATATGTTTTTAGTAGATATATCTTTGTTTTTTTTTTTCTCGAAATATACATATCAAGAAACCTTGTCTAGTACTTCTCTCATTTTGAGGATGGTATCGAGGGTAAACCAAATTTTCCAAACGTTCAAGGCATTCCCAATATGCTACTAGTGAAAATAGAACCCGTATGGGGAGATTACAATCATTCCTCCCTCTCTATCCCTAAAGAGAGAGTGGGAATGTTGTTACCTTGTCAGTGCCACACAAATATCCATGTACAACAACATTATCACATGTACATACCATATCCCATTGGGAATTGAGCATGCAACCTATGAGGAGAAAACTTATGTTCTTAATCGCTAGGTCCACTTAGGCTATACCTTTACTGGAATATATATCCTCGGAAAACCCTAAACACTTCACTTAATTTTGAGGATGGTATTCAATGTAGATCAAATTCTTCAGGGTTCAAGGTTGTATCAACATGTCACTCGTGAAAATAGAACCTAGATGAGAAGGATACTATTCATTCCTCCCTTTAATTAAACCCAATAAACTTTAGTTAAAATACTTACCGGATTAAATTCTATAATGAACATCAATAAATTTACAATGGATATATATACAAATAAAAAAATATACTTGAAAAAAATATACAAAATTTTCTAAAAATTATATAAATTTTACTTAATTTTTTTTTTTGAATTATTAAGTTAAGGAAGGAAAACTGACTTATGACTTAACAAGACGAAACTGCATAACAGTTCGTCTCTTCTTTTTTAAATCAAGGTTTTGTTAAGGTTTTTATATATACTCTTGTAGAGGTCCTTATAGTCTATTATATGGTTGAGTTGGAGTCCTGGGTCTCAACATTCAATGTTATTAGGCAAAGACTTAATTCTGGGTATGGGGAATTCCTCTTTACTCTCTGGAGAGATCTTAACAATCTTAAAGCATAAAAACCTTAACTATCTCTATCAGGCTAGAGGTACTAACAGACCAGGGATCAAAACTGATCATTGGATAAATAGTCTGGAGCTTGGACTCATTGGAGATTTGGAAAAGGAATGGGACTACTATTGTAAGGCCTTGAGAAGCTCGGGGGTTCAACTACAGAATAAAGAAGATGACCTAAAGTGGTCGGGAGGAGATAAATCAAGTATTCTTACAGCCAAAAATGTTTATAGTGCCATAACATTAAAATTATGGGAGTAGTCTATTGGAGTTTGGAGGAGAGGATTTTGGTCCTAGGACATTGCCCTAAAAATTTGACTCTTCACTTGGTTATCTATAGAGAATAAAATCCTTTCATGGGATAATCTGCAACGAAAGGGTTGGGAAGGTCCAAGTATTTGTTATTTATGTTCAAAGGAAACAAAGTCAGTGTTACATTTGTTTGTCAAGTGTAATTTTATGCAACGAGTCTGGCATAGGATAAAAATATGGCTTAATATAAAAGATGATTGGGAAGGAAATTCTTTAAGTGCTTGTTATGATAGCTGGGTAAAAAAGGAGCTAAAATACATTACTCTTCCGCCTCTTGTTAGTTGGTATATATGGCTAGAACGAAATAAGAAACTTTTTGAAAATGGAAACCCCTCTATCTCTGTAGTTGTTTACAAAACTTTAGGGAAAGTTGATAACTTTATCGACTCTTAAAAAGTGGTCATATCCAAAACTATCTAGATACCTCTTCAAGGAATGACAATAGTTGGTTGGTTTGATGGAGCAACGCTCTCAAATGGACTTCCGAGTAGGGCAGGTGGAGTGATAAGGTTCAATGACAAAACCATTTATAAATGGACTTTCAACTGTGATCCAGGTACCAACACTAGGGAAGAACTACTAGGTGTTTGGGCTACACTTAGCTTGGCAGTTTAGTTAAATATTGATGTCCTACAAATATTTGGAGACTTAGAAATATTGACTGGTTGAACAACAGAGGGAAACCACATGTAATTTCCTTAGTGGGTTGGAAGGATAGAATTAAGGAGCCCACAAAGTCTTTCAATACTATTAGTGTCTCTCATATTTATCAGGAACAAAATAAGGAGGCAAACTTTCTATCAAAGAAGGCAGCTATCCAGATGCAAGAGGGGAAAATATCTTACAACCAATGGATAGAAGGAAATGAGGGTCCTCCTCTATTTCTGAATCTTTATTAGCTTGTACTTTTTCATATAGTAGCCTACAAAACCGTAGAGAATGGTGTCAACATAATTTTGGTCACACATTTTGTAAGTTGTTTAGTGGAAATTTGCATATTAGTTTGGTATAGGGATGCTCACACTTCACCTCAGCCTGTGAGTTGATTTGGACACAAGTTTTTATCTATCGTCAAAAATAGTTTGCGGTTGATATATTTTGGCAAAGTATTTTTGCCATGTGTACACAATTATATATATATATATATATATAATATAAAGAGTAATTTTATGTTAGAAAAAGTCTATTATAATATATTCATCATTAATTATGCTTTTGTAAATTGAAATCATATTATTGCTTTGTATGTTGAAAATAAGCTTAATATAATCTCAATAATATACTTTCTTATTGATGCTACATACTTTTTTTTATTGATACTTAAATTAGGTTTTTGTATAAAGCTCTCATGGGAAAGACTGGAAAAGCTTTAACTAGATGAGATCTTGGGGAAAAAGTTCTTTGAAGTATTAGAAAAGTTAGAGATTGATTGAATTATTATTGTATTTTCATTAAACACAGTTAAGCACATGTATAAAATATATCAATGACCTTTTGTTTAACCTATAGTTGCCCATTATAGACTGTGATCAAGAGACCAACAAGGTGTTAATATTGGGGTCTTTGTCGATAGAAGATTTCAATATAATTCATTGTGCTTGCCTAATGTTATGGGAACTCGAACTTATAATTAGTATAACAAGGTGTTAATTTTGGAATCTTTGTCGATAGAAGCTTTCAATTTGATTCACTATGCTTGCTTAACGATATGAGCACTTGCACTTGTAATTATTATGAGTATGGGTAATAATACAATTATAATTATTGGTCAATTTTTATAATCGAATTTATCAATATGTGGGCCACTATATTAATGTAGTAGAATCAAGTCTTTTTTTTATAAATAAAATTGTATTATTTTCGATAACTAGAAAACTAGTATATATATCGAGGTTTGTAGTTGGTTCTGTTAAATAGATGGAAATTAGAATTGGCTTTCAGTTTGAGAAAGCATCCATGTTTACATCAAAGTATATATATGGCAAAATAAAAGAACTATGAAAGTTATTGTTCTGATGTTGGGCCTGTCTGAAATTGAAATGATGACTGTTGCAAACAAAAAGAGACAAAACAAGAAAAAATTCATACACTGGAGGAACTAGGTTTTCCATCACCATTTGGGGGGTGAGGCCACGCTGGCACAAAGACATAAGGCTGACAACAACTTGGGCTTCTCTTGACAGGCTCGCTTGAAAAAGAGTCAAAGAAGGCATCCAACCGATGACAAAGGATGTCCTGACGGAGAAGTTGATCTGCAACATCCCTTTGCAGGTCGAAAATTAGTTGTAGTTGATCCGCTGAGAAACCACACAAAGGGGGTGCCTCAAGCACTGTATCCATATCTGGTTCGAGCTCGGATTCTGGACGGGCTGCTTCCATAACCATGTTGCCTAGCACTAAAGGAGGAGCCTCTTCCATAACTGAGTAGCTTCCAGATTCCCCCAAGACCAAGGTAGGAGAAACACCTTCCTCTCGAGGGGAATTGAAGTTAGAAATTTGTATAGCTAAAGACATAATCAATTGGGAGTCCGGAGGAGACCGTGGGGGAACCAGAGGGAATTCCTCTTCAACAAAAACTGGATCATTATCTTCCATATCCTTGATCTGAACTGTATAGGGAAAATCCCTAGAAGGCAAACCCGTGAAAATTGGACTGGTGAGAGGACGCAGAGCTAACGAGGGAGGTAGACCCGATCAAAGCCGATGAGCTACAAAGTTATAGTAAGCTAGGTTGTGCTTCAGTTTACCCCTCTAGCAGAGCATGGAGAAAGGAAGATGATTAGAAGGCCAAGAGATACAGGACAAATAAGACATAAAGCCGCGAGCAAAGAGAGCCTCTTTGAGAGAGGAGGAAACCATCCACAACACCCAAGTAAACAAAGGAGAACAAAAACCATGCCTTACCTCCAATAAGTGATCCATTCCGGTCATGGAAAACGCCATTAAACTTGCGATGACGACCTCCATCCTCCTTGTACCAATATTAAAACAACTCAGTGCCCTATCTAATCCACTCATTAAGTTTCCCACACAACACAACACACCACCATCCTTGGACCGTTAATACTCTGCATCGACATGAATGAAAGAAGGAAAGCGGGGACTAGATGCGTTAACATCATTTGGTGCATGTACTCCAACTGTCACCCCATTGAGGGAATAATACAAGAATAGTACAACCAAGTCCGTGGTAGAAAGAACATTATCAATTTGAAAAGATGAAATGAATGTACAAATAATGGAAACGAGGATGGAGTGTTGATATTTATTAAATATTATTTATTAGACATATGTAAATACACTCTTATTTATATGGAGACCACAATTTCATGAAGTACACATAAGCAATTAACTAATGCTAGCATGCAACGTGCCTGTAATTGGGCTAATGAAAACTACAACATGGTAAAAAATAAGGCTAACGACACCTATAACATGTGAAAAAATGTTATATTATTCGCTTTGTACATAGACACCCGTTTACCCTTAGTGTCTTTTCTTATGTTTCTAGAATGCATGTGTAACACTAGTTATGTAAATAAAAAGAAATGCAAGGAATGAATGTATGTGAAGGCGTTGACATGTGGTGATTCCATTTGTTTCGTAGAATGAAGACATTGATGTCTGATGACTAAACATTATAATAGATCTGTAAGTGTGTTTCAATAAGGCATCTATGCAAGTTTTCTCGTATTACTTTTGCAATTGTGTTTCAATATGCAAGTTTTCTCGTATTGCTTTTGCAATTGTGTTTCAATATGACACTTGTGCAAATTTTCTTATATTGATTGTGTGTGAGAAAAATAAAATAAAATATGAGATTAATGTGATATTGAATATAATTTGTTTAAATAAATAAGTGTGGTGATAAGGTAGAAATTTACTTTTTCATTCAATTTATTTCATGATATTAGATCATAAGTTTTTCCATTTACAATTTACATTTGACATCATAATGAATTTTAAAAATAATCCATTATCAAATTTAACATCAAAATCAAAATGAATTTTAAAGATAATTCATTAAATTTGATTATTTTTGTTAAGTCATTTTAGTTTGAACTAGCTTATATTTAATGTAATTTTGTCAAATTTAACATTAAAATGAATTTTAAAGATAATCTATTAAATTTGATTGTTTTTGTTAAGTCATTTTAGTTTCAACCAGATTATGCTTAATGTAATTTTGATGTTGTTGTTTGCCCATCCTCTTTTGACTATTAATCAAATCTCAACAATCCATACTGTTATAAGTCACTATGTATTTGCTAAATTAATTAATGATATGTGTAAAATGCTTTATGGTGATCCTTAAATTTGTAATATATGCAACTTTATAGCTCATAACTAACTATGGATTACGATGATCATGAATCAAGTTGAAAAAAATATCCTAGTTCTGAATTATAGTTAATGTAGACCCTTCACTATTCAATGGATACAATGGAACAAAAATATATATTATTTTTAAGATTATGACAATAAAATACTTATTTAACTTAACAAAATTTTATATTAAGTTAAATTTCATTATTGTGTTTGGTTTTGAAGGGTTTTGTTTGTAGGGTGATCCAAGATCGAAGGTTGTTGTAGTTGGGAGGAGATACCTTAAAAATTAGGCTAATTAAAGGTTGATGTGACCCAAACTGAGCGAGATCCCCAAATAATTTTGACGACTTAAATACCCCTAAATCATAATTTCTTAACCAACAATTAATCCCACATTTCACAAACACACTAACAAATAAAACAAACAAATAAATAAAACTTCATAATAATTATTTAACTTAATATTAATATAAATATTTAAATTATTTAAATTATATATAAATATTTAACTTATTTAAATTATATATATGAAATTAATACTATACTAAATTTGAAATGTTTCTTACTAAGCTTAATATTGCATGCTATTCATAAATATTTCAACCATCGATATAAATATTAACTAGTAAATCAATATTAAATATACACAATATAAATATAATACCAAGTAGAAAATATTATTAATAACATTAAGATACCGATGAATACTATTAAGATAATATTAAATATATACAAGGAAAGTACCAAGTAATAAATGATAAATCATATGAATTCTATATAAAATCATTATATATAATACCAAGTAGAAAATATTATTAATAACATTAAGATACCGATGAATACTATTAAGATAATATTAAATATATACAAGGAAAGTACCAAGTAATAAATGATAAATCATATGAATTCTATATAAAATCATTATATATACGAGGTGAAATATTATAAATTAGTACAATCATCGGAGGTGAAATATTATAAATTAATACAAGCATTGGAGGAAATATTGCCAATACCGGGTATGCGATTTAGTATTAATAAAATACCATATGATAATGGTGAAGATAATTAACATCTAATAAGATTAAAATTGGTTGGTGAAGATAATTAACATCTAATAAGATTAAAATTGGTTGGTGAAGATAATTAACATCTAATAAGATTAAAATTGGTTTATCAGACCTTAGGAATGGTAAGGGATTACTTAGGTTTCTTTAAAATGTTATTTTTGTGCTTGAAAAATATAGAGAAAAGCGTTTCAAGATCACCATAGTTTTTATGAGTTAGAAGGTTAGGAAAGTTGGTATTGTGAAAAATCTTTTGAAACCGAGATCCAATTTGGATATAAGTAGGACATTCTAAGAGAAAGTAATTTTTGTATTCAATCCTCTTAATGTCACAAAGGCGACATATTCTTTCATCCCATGATATTTTGGGAATTGTCCAACGCCCAATTTCACTATGGGGTGAGTGCACGAAGTTGGTGGATGATAAAGTGGCAAGGGGGTGATTAGGAGAAACCACATGTTCACAATGTTAAAGGTTCATAAAATCTTGAACCTCCACTCAACGTGCCACATAGGCATGTTGACACGAACACGTTCAAGTCGTGCCCTTTTTAATGGACCGCAAGCACGATTTGTGCCCATTTCCACAAATCGTGCCTCACGTTTTTCCTTTCATTGAGAAAATAGAGAGGAGGAGTAGAGCACTAAACAAATACAAGATCTTTCTACCGTGTGCAACTCAACACATGTATGCTTGATTTCTCTTCTTTTCCTCCCACTCTAGTAATTTTTTACTTTTATTCAATTAATTTCTTCTAAAAGGATATAACGTATAGAAACTTCTAATCTTCTAGAGAAATCTCATCTAGAAACTTCAAAGAGAGTTGCCTCTTACATTGCCTAACATTTCCCCTCTAAAAATAACTATAGGGAATTTACAAGAAAAAAAGAAGTGGAGGGGGACATTTTGCATCTATTCCTCCCTTAATATCGACCTCCAACATGTCCAACATACTTGGTACCTTCAAAGATTTAGCTTTAGTCATGCTTTTGGTAAAAATATCAACAATTTGTTCAGCACTACACCAACATTCTAATTTGACAACTTGAGCTTGGACAATATCTCAGATGAATATCAATCTCAACATGTTTGATTTTAGCATGAAAACTTGGATTGTTTGCAACCTAGATGGCACTTTCATTGTCACAAAATATGGTATTTATAGAATTTCACGTAAAGGATTAATAGATATTGATCTAAGATGGAAAACATAGCCACCTATGGATTTCATGTCATAGACATCACCCCACTCAAATCTAGATTAGTGTATCCTACAAAATAAATTTGGGATTGGTAGGACAATGGATGGCATAGTGCGATGTACCATGGCTATAGGGCAATTTTTTTAGCAACCAACCAATGAATTTCTCTAGGTTCTTGCATAGATATGGAAATTAGATTGACTACAAGGAGAATACCTGATCTAGTGTGTGTTAAATAAACTAGGTTTCCAACAAGTTGCCTAAATAATGTAGCATCTACCTTCTTGGAATGACATTCCTTGGTAAGCTTGAATCCACAATTAAATGGAGTAAAAGAAAGTTTGTCATCAAGTAATTTTTTTTTTTCAAAAGATCCATTGCATATTTTGAATGTGAAAGAAACAATCCATCATGTAGTTTACAAACTTGCAAACTGAGAAAACACCTAGATCAATATATCAAATGTTCTTTGAAGGTCCGATTTCAAAGTTTTAATCAACACAATATTTTGGACCAACAATGAGCAAATCATCTACATAAAAAACAATAGGAAGGATCTCTCTTTGAACTTTCTTTACATGGAGATTTGGATCTGATTTGCATTTTTTGAACCCATGTTGTTGGAAATAAAATCTGTTTGTTTTATGTTGTTCCTTTGAAGCATGTTTAAGTCCATAAAGTGATTTCTTCAACATGTAAAAAAAGTGAGCATGTTTTTTATCCACTATACCAAGGAATTGGTCCATATATATTTATTCATGGATATTCTCATTCAACACTGTATTATTAATATATTTTTGATGAATATGCCAACTAAGACTTGAAGCAAGATAAACAATTATTTGAATAGTATTCATTTTTTATTTGAATTTCTCTATGACCCCATTTGAATTAATTTTTGTCTTATAAACCCATTTGGAACCTATAACATTTATTCATTTAGGACACAACGCAAGCTCCCATTTGAGACGAGGGGAGAGCGGCGAGCGGCGATTTTAGGGTTTTGAGAGTCGATTTTAGGTTTGAGAATGTGGGGGCTCTGCGGCTAGGTCCTGCTAGCCGCATCCCTGGTCTTTCATCGTGGTGAAGCTCAGGTGCAGGATAACCCTTTACAGAGCGGACGGGCGGGATCGGCGCGGACTGTGGGAGGCGGCCTGCGGTGTTTTTTTCCGGTCAGCGTCGGAGGCGATGCTGGGTGGCGGCGCTGCAGGTGGTGGACGCGCGGCCCGGTCTGCGTGTTTGCGGCCGGGTTTTTTTGCTGTGCTTTCGCGTGGAGGCCGGCATGGCGTCATTTTCACGGTCTGGCTGCGACTTCCGGGTTTTGCTCGCTGGGATGTTGATTGGTGGCGGGGGAGGATCGTTTGGTTGCAGTAGGGGCACCCGCGTGGAGCGCCATTGAGGGCGTTTGGGGCCATCTGCTGCCGCCGAGTCATTTTTCTTCTGCTGCTACCTTATCCCTGTTGGGGTTTTTCTGCCTTGTATTTTGTTCACTGTTTTTACAGCCTACGTGTTGTGCTGGGTTGTATTGTTTAGTTTTGCTTTCGAGCGTGGGTGTTGAAGTAGTACTGTGATGGACACAGTTGTTGCTGGATTTGTAAACGAATTTATACTCTATATAAATTTGAGATAATTTTTTTTGGAAAAAAAAGCTCCCATGTTTGGTTCTTCATCATTGCATCACATTCTACATTCATGGGTTGTTTCTAATCTTTCTTTCCTCTAGTTTCCTCAAATAAAATTTTTGTTTGTAATATCTTTGTCATAAGTGCACTTCCTTATCTTCAATTTTCTTGTTCATAAATTTCACTAATACTCTTCATTTTTTGTCTAGAAGGAGAACATCATTGTGTTGTATGCCTCGCTCAACTCTTCTCTAAACAAAATCACAATGTTCCTTCATTTTTTTAACCATGCTTAGGAACTTTGCAAACACTAGAAACACTTCTCTAGGGTCTTCATCCTTCAATGGAAATAATTGTATCATTTCATCATCTTTCTTGATGGCATAAACATTTTTTCTTCTTTCATATATTCTTCATCTGTCAAATTGTCACACTGTTCACAATAGCAAATGAAAATCTATTATGAATGCAAAATAATGCACACATGCACACATGCACGCATGATTATTTTATTATTTTTTTAATTTCTTAAATTATGTATCTGGATATTTTTTGTAATTTTTTATTTTAATTAAAAAAACGACATGATTTATATGCCATGTCTTATTAAATTGTAGCAAATATTATTAAGATGGAACCTTGAGACAATGAAAACCCCACACAATCACAAGAAGGCGCAAAAAACCCCAACCCACCACAACCACCTAATATAAACACACAAATTGATGAGGGGTTGAGCACTTTGAGATCTCTTGTCCATGAATTAAGGGGTACAAGAGAGCCTAGCCAGATGTCTTTGGCCACTTCATTGGACGCCATTGTATCATTCATTGCAAGTGCCCAAGGGAAGTTAAATACTATTTTGAATACAGGGCTAGGATGTTCGAGTACTGCAGGACTAGACTCGATAGAAACCAAGTTAGAGACTAGAATATTTCAAAACAGGATTTGATGTCTCTTTTTATTGATCCTCAAACTAGAGTACAACCACCTGTCAACACAAAATGCATTTGTATGGACTGGTGCATCCACCCACAATTTGTTGAAAACTGGATGGATAGGTGGTTCATGGTCTTTGATAAACCTCCTTGCAATAACATGGAGGTGCCTCTATATTTTTTGAGGAAATTATGGGTGAAATTTATTTTGGGTCACCATGTGAACTACTTCGACATTGGTGATTTCTAGGGGGTGGGTTGAGGGTCTGCACATGACCAAGAACGTGCTATGTGTGATCCCATGCAAGGTCCTTGTTGTAACGTCTCCCAACCGATATGAGGGTGGGGGTAGGGGGAAATATAGAGAAAACATATAATATGTTTTCTCTATATTTCCCCCCACCCCCATCCTCACCCTCATATAAACCGAGGGACATTACAATGCATAATACTCATAAAAACATTTTTTTTGCTATCTAATTAAATTCATGTAGCTTCCAACTATAAATTAAAATCAGATTTAGCTATTATTTGCTACCATTAAATTGATGCAACTACAAACCAAAATAGACATGAATGCAACTTAATAATTCAACACACCAACACATAAATCATTCTTAAATACACAAATTTCATGCACAACCGTTTAACTCATAAATAGAACACATAAATGAATAAAACACTTATATTTTATAATCAGTTGTGCAACTAGCTGCTTGGGATGAACGTTCCACCCAACCATAGACTGGTTGTTCCAAATATCAACAACCATCCACACCCGAGCTGAGGCTAGCAATCCAAAAAAGAGGGTGGTCTCTCAGTGTCCACTCACAGCTCATAAATCCCACAACCCACTAATATTCTCCTACAACTATCCTAATTTTCCACCAACACTCTTCCTCTTGACCTACCCAACCCAAGGAATGTGCCCCTTCACTAATCTCACTCCCTTGGGCGTCCCATTCATTTATTAGGGTCTCTTTGGCATAGGTAGCCAAGAATCTCTCAACTGAGAACTCAAGGGATCTTTGTTACCAGGAAAAACTACCAGCAACAACAACAAACACTTGTTGTTATAGTGCAACTCGCACAAAATTTCACTCTTCAAGCATGTTAAACTGCTCTTCAATATTCATCTCCAAAGTGCTTCAAATATTCTCCAAGTTGCTCTAGAATTTCCCCTCCTTGAATGTTCCAACTCCAAGCTCTCGTTCATGCTCTCTACTTATTACTCATGCAGAAAACTTGATTGTGTAAAACTATTGTCCCAACCCATATGAATTTCCTCCCATTGGCTTGCCTTTCTTGACTCACACACTTCCCCAAGCTGATTGTACTCAACCCCCCATGCTCCTAATAACTATGGGATGTGACCACTCCCACCCACCCTCTTACATACAATTCAATGATTGGCTTTGGGAACACTCAATAAAAAATTAGAAGGTTCATATACCAATAACAAATTTAGGAAAATGGGTTGAATTAATATACATGGGTAATTTCCCCTTGGACCCCTCTTGACCATTCTCTTAGACCCTCCCCTCTCTTGTGGATTAATTTATCCCCCATCTCTGTCCATTTCCTCTTAGCAGTTGATATCACATTTTATTTTTAATATTCAAAATTACAATTCGTATATTACATCGCTTGGTCATTGCCGCATATTATATCTACATTAAGCATTAATTAAATTGGGTATTATAGTGGGGATGGTACATTCCCCCTCCCTTACAATTGTGCACCATCCTTGGTGCACACTATGCTGATATACATATATGCAAATTTACATCACAATACTTAGAAAATAAAATTCTACACTTTCACAACTCCAACAACAGTTCCAACCAAAATATCTTGTTCCTCTCAACTTGTCCACCCAAGGAATGCACCATTTGTTTATTAGGGCTAATCCAAGGAATGTACCATTCATTTATCATGATTAACCCAAGGAATGAGCCATTCTTTTATTAGGGTCCCCACTGTAGTTGGCTAGGACTATGAGATGTGGTTCCAGAACTTTAGTTACTCAAAATGGGGTCTTGCATTCTGTTTTCTTCAAAATTGTCAAAAAATTGTGAGTATTCTTCCCTCATGTTTTCTTCATTCTCCCATGTAGCATCTTTAGGACTGTAGCAGGTCTATTGAACCTTTACCATCCCTATGGCCTTGTTCCGCAACACTTTGACTTTTCGGTCCAGGATGTGTACTGGTTCCACCCGGAAATCCCCTTCGTGCTCCACCTGGATCACATTTCAATCAATTATGTGGTTAGGTTCAAGCACATATTTCTTTAATAATGACACATGAAATACATTATGCACAGTATATTGCTGCCAACTTTGGAAAACTTCCTAATCTTAGTGAACTTATTTTCACCTTCACTTAGAAGAACACATGTTCTCAAACTTTAAAATATCTAAACACTCTTTTCTTGTCTGCATAAATTTTCAGCCTACCTTGGGCAACCTTTAAATTCTGCTTAATCCTTGCCATCTACTCTTCCATTTCTTTTAACAAATCTGGCCCAACAACTGCTCTGTCTGTTGGATTATCCCAACTCACTAGTGTGTTACACTTTCTGTCACACAATGCTTCAAATAGACTCATTTTCAATGAGGCATAATACCCATTATTGTAAGCAATATCAACTAAATGAATATACTATTCTCACTTTGATCATTAGTCTATCACAGACATTCGAAGCATGTCTTGAATTATTATGTTAATCCTCTTTGTTTTCCCATCGAACTCTGGGTGATACGCTGTACTGTGATTTATATTTTTACCAAACCCCTTAAACAAACCTTTCCAAAAGTTTGAAGTAAACTTTGGAAATATGTCTGAAGTTATTGCCTTAGGCACCTGATGTAGCATGGAAAATTCTTTCATATAGATCTCTACAATATTTGCTTCCTTGTGCGTAGTCTTCACTAGAATAAAGCGCTACCTTGGTCAATTTATCCACCACCACCATGATGGAATCATGATGCTTCACTATTTTGGGCAACTTTGTAATAAAATCAACCATAACTAGTTCCCACTTCCATTTTGGAATACACAATGGATGTAACAACCTTGTTGGATGCTTATGCTCAGTCTTCATTTTCTGACATTCTAGACATCTGACTATGTAATTAGCCACTTCATTCTTCATTCCAGACCAAAAATATTGGCTTCTCATAGTTGCAATTGTCTTTTGATATCTTGGGTGTCCCGCATATGACACATTATGCATTTCCTTCAAAAAGACATTTTTCAGCTCATTGGAATTTGACACATATACTTTGCCTTTGTACATGAGAATTCCATCTTCTTTTAGCTCATAATAATTAAATTTCTGTTGACAATTACCTTGCTGTAATGTTTCTTTTATTTTGAGATATTGTTGATCTGAATTTGATGCTACAATAATTTTATCTTTCAGATCAATCTTGTACATGCTGATGGCTGCAATGTGCATTTCATGGGCTCTCCTGCTAAGTTCGCCATCCACTTGGTTTTCTTTTCCTTTTATGTGATTAGTTTCAAAGTCATACTCACTTAGAAATTAAACCATCTAGTTTGTCTGGTATTTAATGATGGTTGTCCAAACAAATGTTTCAGACCACAATGGTCTGTCCTTAGCTCGAATTTCCTCCCCATAAGGTAATGTCTCCACATTTTTAATGCATGTACAATTGTTGCTAACTCTAGATCATGCGTAGCATAATTCTTCTCATGCTCTTTTAATTTTCTGGACTCAAAGCATACAACATGATCCTTTTGAATGAGAATTCCATTGAGCCCTTCCTTGCATTTGTGCAGAGAAAAAAATCTTTATCTGGATTCACAATCTTTAATATTGGTGCACTTGCCAATATGTCTTTCAGCTGTTGAAATCTTTCTTCACACTTGGAAGTCCATTCAAATTTCACTCCCTTATTTTGGAAGGAAGTGATTGGACTTGCAATTTTTGAAAATCCTTTTATGAATCTTTAGTAATATCCGACAAGACCCATGAATGATCTGACCTCTGTCACATTCATTGGCATCGGTCATCCTCTAATGGCCTCTATATTCTCAGGATCCACTGTTATCCCTTCTGTTGAAATGATATGCCCCAAGTAGTGAATCTTCTTTTGATAAAAGACACACTTACTTAGCTTAACATACAACTTATGCTCTCTTGGAACTTGCAACAACATCCTTAAATCTTGCTCACGATCTTCTTCCGACTTAGAGTAGACAAGTATATCATCTAGGAACATGAATACAAACTTGTCTAGGTACTCCCTGAACACTCCATTCATTAGGCACATAAACATTATTGGCGTATTTGATAGTCCAAATGGTACTACTGTGAATTTGTAATGCACACACCTTGTGTCACATAACCACTACCAAAAATCAAAGTTTTTCGTTGATTTCTCAATAATGAGAATCCCCGAAGCTTGTAGCAGCAAAAATGCCAATCCTCGATCCACCGGTCTTTCATTCACCTACCTGGCTCTCTGCACATAACCGTGGTCTTTCCCTAATAATAATTTCGGGTTTTCGGGGTTTCATCCTTTCTTTTGTCGAGGGTTCCCATGCTCTCGATTCCCCGATCTCCGACGAGCTCTCTTCCTTACTTAGCCCCTCTTGGCTATGCCCTCTGGTCCATATGACCGCTCTCATAAGACCGCATCCTTATATCCTCCTATCGGGGTTTCGGACTTTCAAGTGTTAAAGTGCACTTGTCCTCAGGATCCGCAATTCCTCGAATCCCGACGCGCTCTTTACGCACTAGCTCCCCTGGCTAGGCTCCTGGCCCATATGACCACTATACTCGTGACCGTAGTCTTACCTCCTTTCGGAGTTTTGGGTTTCAAATTCCCGACGAGCTCAAATGTCCGTTAGCCCTCCAGGATAGACTCTTGGTCCACGTGACCTCCTCTATAGGACCACAATCATATCACCTATCGGGGCTACGGGGTTTCCAAGGCCAAGGTGCAATCGTCCTCAAGATTCGCGATCCCTCGAATCCCGACTCCCCACTATGCTGACAATTAGCAACTCCTGTCCGCCTTTAACTCAATCAATGGTAGTGATCGTCTAATGGATCAATGGTCCCTGATCTCCCTCGGGGTTCGGGGTTTCAAATGTCGAAGAACATTTGCCTACGAGACTGCCGATCCCTCAAATCCCGATTCTCTGTCATGTTGACAGTTGGCCCACACAATGGCGCCTCCTTCCTTGTCTGCTATGCCGACAGCTGGCTTCCACTCATCGGGGTTTCAGACTTCGCGATTTCATCCTGCATAAACACTTTGTCACCAGGATCCCCAATATCCCGATGACCCAAACATCGATCAACAACTTCCTGTCGGGACTTTCCCCGATGGCACCGATTGCTGCCATGCGTCCTCCTCTGATGGAGAGTCCTGATTTCTCCGGGATTTCGAGACTTGTGATGTCCCAATTCTTTCGACCTCAGGAACCCCGATTTCTAGATGCCGAATATCCTAACTCTCTTTAGATTTCTGACACCTATCTCCCCAAACGGACAACTCGAATTTGTGTCGGGGTTTTCACTATGGATTTCCCCGATCCCTTGTCCACAGGAATGCCAATATTCCGACTCCCGATGCTTTGATCTCCGCCACGTGTTTCCACCAACGGACGGTCCAGATCTTCCCGACATTTCGAGACTTGAAGTGTCTCGATTTTCTTGTCCTCGTGACTCCCGATTTCAAAAACGCCGATATCCCGATGACCCCAGGATTTTACCTCTGCCTATGAGAGTTTAACTCCTATGCAACTCCTAACAGATCCGATGGTTGTCGGGTATTTGGACCCAGATCCGACGGTCCATATCTCTTCTTATGCACACACTCCAGAGACTAAACTCCGAGCATCTTCTCTCGATCCAACGGCTGACAGGTATCTGCTCAAGATCTGACGGTTCAGATCTATCCCACCACGCGCACTCTTCCACTACTTCGTGGATGTGGAAAGATCAACGATCCAAATGTTCTCATGGACCTTGGGGTCTACGATCCCGATTTCCTCACTGTTCACGAAGATAGGGGGAAAAAGGAGCAAGGTATGTAATCGCCCTTGTTACTTTCATCAAGCTAACGGTCGTGACTGCCTATGGGTTATCCGACGAGATCTCATTCATCGATTTGTTATTTATCCCTACACTGCTATATCGGAACCTTAAGAGGGTCCTTCCTCCTCGTACAGGGTTATTAAGACTTGCCCATTCAAGTCCCTTTTCCTAGGTTCTTGGTAAACCTTTCCAAGGAGAGAATCTCTGTAAAGAGATCTATACCGGGGTGTTCCCTGAGATGGATAAGGGTAGACAGCTTCCCGAGAACGGGCTGGAAGCCTGACTTAGTTCAACCTAGGCATGATTAGATTCATTTTATCGACGTAAGTAATGCATGGCTTCCTCTGTTATAAGCATATATATATTAATTCTTATCAAAACACTGCACAAACATTCTTACACTGAAATCATTCACAATTTCACAGTTCTATGAGCATATATATATCAGTATATGAATTTCAAGATGCAATATGTAAAACACTTATCAGAAATAACACCAGAAGTGGGTGCAACTACTGAGAGGGGTGCTCATTTCCACCCAACCATAGGCGTAGCGACTCCCAGTGGATTTACCACTAGCCAACCCCGAGATGAGACCACGATGCTGTTGAGACTGCGTCTCTCTGTCTGCCAGTGACCAGGAGCGAAGGTTGCAATCCTTCCTCTCTGCTATCACTCACTCTGCGTAATGCCAGAGTTCCCCTCGCGTCTGCCCTCGCAATTCACTTCTTCCCCATGCCTTATCCTCTTGTGAGGTTGTGTGTGGCACGATTACCCTCGCGCTGATCAGGCCTGACGACTCTACAGATAGGCGGTTCACCTCCCCATCCCTCATTAAGCCATCAACCTGCCAGCTTGCAAGGCATTAAATTCAGGGCCAGCGAGCCGCTTTTGGTTCTCCGGGCCAGTGGAGTCCAAATACGGTATAAATTCTCGGTGGAAGTTAACGCCACCTTTCCAGGTGCCCTCCACCACCATCGTGGTCTCTTTTTCTGCACATCCCCTCTCAGCAGTCCTGCAATATAAATTCATAATGTTATTTACATTCATCGACCTTCTTCATAAGGTCCATTCACATCATACATTCACATTTTCATCATGCTTTAGCATGGTAATTCCTATATTAGGATTAATTACAAATTTGGGGGAAACATGGTGTTACACCTTGTCTTGAATGTTGTCTTGTTGAAGTCTTCTTCCTTTATCATCACTTGACGATAACTTGATCTTAATTCAATCATCGAAAATATTCTTGCTCCTGTAATATCCCCAATAGATTATGTTGTGATATTATGCCCTTCTATGCAATAAGTGTTCTTGATGCTCTAACCTGGTTGACAAATTTTCACAAACAATTTGCATGTATTCTACTAATAGAGATTTTTTCAAACATACTGCATGTAATACAAATACAACAGAATTAGAAGGGACAATATGTGGTATTTTATTATGAATGAAGATATGAATACAATGATCCAAAGGGTGTTATGGAAGCTACAATACATCAATGGAAAACACACAATACATGAAAAAAACCTGGAATCATGTCATGGCCTCCTCAATAGATGAGATCAAACCCTCCAAGTGCCACAACCTCTCCAAGCAGATCACTACAACCCAAAACCAAAAACAAACCCCAAGATGAAGCTCTAATAGAAATCATGGATGCATTCCCCCTACCAAACTAAAACTCTAATGGAAATCTTGGATGGATTCCCCTCTAGTCTAGCTAGGGTGGATATTGTACCACCGAAACCAAACTGTAATGGTGGAAGGGTTTTGCTAAAACCTAAAGAAACAATGGCTCCAAGAGCACTTCCAAAATGAGATATCAAATCCTAATCCCAAAGAGAAGCTCTACCCATCCTTTTATCCTTCCTCCATGCCTTCTAGAATTTTCCCCTTTTTTACTTTAAATCAAATATGAGTTCTTTGAATAAATCGAATATGACCCTTATTCCCCTTTTACTTTCACTTTAATATTAAAAGTCACTTTTAATAATAGTTAAGTAACTTACTAATATAAATTAACTTTGTTTCCTTAATGTCACTTTAAATGCATAACAACTCCTAACTAAGTGACATGTAATAACCCTTTTTCTTCACTAATGAGCCACGAAAGTCATTTCCACTTCCCAACAAGGTAATCCAAAAATGGAGACATGTCAAATCCTCCCTTCCCAAAGATTGTTTGTCCTCAAGCAATGCCATCACACCCATAGGGACAACAATCTGAACCAAGCTGAAACTAATGATGATCCCTGGATCCCAAATCCATCTGAAATATGTGGAGCTCCTACCTCCCACAATATTGTCATGCAATGTGCTAACAATATCAATAAAGCAACCGGATACTATGAAGACTCAATAGAGAAACCATATATTGTGATGATCCCTGAAGGCCACCTATCAGTAGAGAAACCAGATACTGTGAGGACTCAATATACTCTCCATAGAATGTACCACCCAGGGAACTGATCCACTTTGCCATATGAATAAGCTACTGAAAGAAACAACTCGCTCTCCCATCTGTACCTGATGCCCAACTTTCAACCCCTAAAATTCCTAGGTCCAATGCTATCACCATAAAGGACTCATCATGTTGTCGTTGTGCCACGCTGATCATAAATATTTGATCCTCATGTCTAAACTGCATCCTCCACACCTGCATCCATAAGCTGTGAAGCCTCAAAGAATCATCCCTATTATCAAGGATCACATCCGACCAATATACCTTAGCTTCTGACTCAATCCTATGTATCATAAAAGAGAGTTGTCCCAACCATAACATATAAACCTCAGCATGTCTCTGTTGATTAAGGTTGGTTGTCATTGATGTCAACCCTTGAAGAAAGCCATGCAGCACAAAGGTTTGGATAATGGACCCAAGATTGTTTGATGTAAATATGACTCATTATTTTCTTGTCATGGTTGATAATAAGTAAAGGTGGATGAACTCCAAAGTGGTCCCCTTACGGTGAAAGCCCTCACGGGAAGACGCTTTGCGGAGTAAGAGAACCCATGCTTAATTGTGGAATAATGAGATGAAGGACAATGAATTTGTTAGGTAAACTATCCTAGATGGATAGTGCTTATCATTCCATTTCCGGTGGTATGTGTAACTTCACATAACTCCTCACGGTTAGAGAGTTATGGCCATGAGAAGTTGGAGACCCCAGGTTTGGGTAATGGACCTAAGTTTGTTTGATGGATAATGGTATGAGTTATGATATATTTTCAGATACTACTATTCCATATGGATAGTACATGTCATTCCATTTCTTATGGTATGTGGAATGTCACATAAATCCTCACGGTTTGAGAGTTATGGCCTTACGAAGTTGGAGGACCCTCATATGTCATCTAGAAGCCCCAAAAGGTCGAAGTAGTCAAAGTGATTTAAGAGATTTTAAAAGGTAAATAATAAAGTGAAGTAATGAGTGTATTATAATTCAAAGTGAATACAAAATAAA
>ML780031.1:5216-31471 GCA_009831015.1 Picea engelmannii | reverse complement strand
GAAGTAATGAGTGTATTATAATTCAAAGTGAATACAAAATAAATTATTTCAATAATAAATTTAATGGAGAAATTAGAAGTGGGTTAACCCTAAAATAAGGAAAGTGGGGCCAAGTGACCTAGAAGATGTTTTTTAGGAAGCTAGTTGGAGAGTATAAATAAGAGGCAAGGCTCTCTCATTTTAATCACACTTGAACATATTGAATATCTATATGCGTCTGAGGTAACCAAGGATATCTAAGTCTAAATTCTGAGGGAAGGTGAAGAAAAGAAGGCCGAAATGCAAGGAAGGATAAATTCTTTTGATGGTGCTTTCTAAGGTATGTTATTTACAGGTCATCTCACCATTTTTGCTATAACTTTTTTCTATAATGATTTAGACTATGAAATTTCTATTCCATTGAGAAAACATATCCAATTATATGTGGTAAAATATTCAGCTTGTGGGTCATTTTATTTTTGGAGTTACACTCCGTGGAAAATAGGGTTTGTGGCTAGTCCTGAAACTAGTCAAAAACAGGTGTTTCGGGTAAAAACATCATAACTTCTTCATAACAGATCCAAATTCAGTGAAAAAAAATGTGTTGGTTAGGGTACAGTCTGTTGTATTATTTGTAACATTTTTAGACCAATTTAACAAACATTATGTGCGGGACACGCTCTACAAGGCCGCTCTCTAGAATAAGCCAGAATTCAACAAGGTATTCCATTTTTGCCATAACTCCTTTTCTGGGAGGTTCCAAGTAGTGACACCTGGAGGAATTGCACAAAACACACTAAAGAACATTGTGTATTAGTTTCAGATCTTTATACATTACAGGTACAAAGTTATGATTACTTCAAGTTAGGGTTGTTGACTAATCCAAAACTAGGCATGTGAGACTAAAGAAAAGTTTGATGAAAATGCTAGTCTCTTGTTGTTGAAGTTAAGGAAGGTTTGCAGGAATATGATCATATACACCAGGTCTATTAAAGAGCTACAAATCAGATTTGGATGATGAAATTGATGAGGGCTTTTGGTTGAGGTACATGTTGAGTACATGGTTGAGACAAGTAGTTAATGAGTTGGCACATACATGAGTTGTATAGTTGATGATGTTGGTACATATTGATGAGTCATAGTTGATGAGTAGTTGAAAAATGATTGGTACATACTTGGTACATGGTTTGATGCACTTGTTTATGGTACAGGTTGATTATAGGTTATTTGGTACAGGTTGGTGCATGGTTGATGCACTTGTTTATGGTACAGGTTGATTACAGGTTGAGGTACAGGTTGATGCATGGTTCAGATTTATCGGTACAAGTTTACAGCGGTATATCTCATAGTGACAGGTTGACAGTGGTTCCATCATTCTACTTCTACTTCAGGGTGGTAGGACGGGGCAAGGACAGGTGGTTGTGGCCACCTTCCGGTTGTAGCCGGAGAACATAGGGGGTTGTAGCCTCCTTATGGTTGTAGCCAGGAGAATTGAGGAGTTGGATCTTCCCTCAGGTTGTAGATTGAGAAACTAGGGGGTTGGAGCCTCCTTCCAGTTGCATCTGGAAAACAAAGGAAGTTGGTGCTTCTAATGAATGTAATTCTTTAAGACATATAAGAAAAAACATTCTATGGTTTTCTCTCGATTTGGGTTTCCACGTAAAACACTGGTGTACTGTATATGTGTATGTTTGTTCATTTTTTCATTGCTTATTTACTCTGCAGTTATTGGATGATAATGCTTCATTGATATAACACTTGGATTATATGGTTAAAAATGATTAAATTGCTCTATTACTGATTCACCCTCCCTCTCAGTAATCCAATAGTCTCCTCACGTCGCTCCTAAAATGAAGTTGATCCAATACTGACAAGAGACTGAAGATGTCAACCATACCAACTCTAAAACTAGACATCCATGATAAGTCTACGTGGCTACAAACTAATAGGGCATCCATGACACCTAGTATCCAAGTATCAAAGGGGAAAGCCCTAATACTCCAACACTCTCAACCTATTGAAATCATCCAAGCATCATGTGGACAATCTTCTAACACATCATCTTCCAAATCCCTCCATGCGAACATAAGAATACCATAGGTGGTAAAGTCACCAGGATCCCAAGCTATCATGTATGATGTGAAGCATCCTCTACTCATAGCATTGGTTTGTAAGGTGTTAATACAAGAATACATTTGACTTCTCTTGATGATCCAAGCAATCATAAGCTGCATACTCTCAGTCAAATCCTCATAAGACCACTCCTCCAAGAAACCACTGCTAAGCCTCCCAAAAGTAAACCTCGAAAAGTCAAAATCGGTGCTCTCCTCTCTAATAATGGTTGATCTTTCCAACAATGTATCCCCAGGGTCCCAAACTAATCCAAGAAAGGAACCACCATGTTGAAGCTACGCTACTATGATCATCACTGTCAGACCAACGTACCCAGTCTGCATCATCCTCTCCTAGAACCCCAAACTGAACTTCCTGAAGGGATTGAAACCACTATCTCGAATCCTCTCCCGTGAAGGTGTCTTAGTGAAGTCTAATTTTATAAATCCACTACCGACCTCAAGTTTGTCCTGCCATATAGAGAAAGTTTCTATCTCCCCTCTCCTGATGTCCCAAAAATAAAGCAGACCAATCACTGTCACAACTCTGTCACTCATCATCATCTCAATCAATCTAGCAATCAGATGAATTCCTAGATCCCACCACCAAATTGGAAGTCCACCACTCCCAATATCTGCTATTTGTTGTTGTGCCATACTGGTAATCATCGAAGACAAAATGATCCAAGTCCCTAGTATACCATCATCTAGTGGAAACCAAGTACTATGAATCAACTTTGTGCCTGCAGGTATGTTCAGTTCTTGCCAAACTGTACTGGGACATTTTCTATCCCAATCACCGTCAATTTATTAACGTAATTGTTGGAGTCTAAATACCTCCCTAAAGAACCATTCTACTAACTGTGGTGCCCCATACTCTGATGATGTCCCTAAAATGTAGTCTCTACAATGTGCCTATGGTAGACTTGTACCGCCATTTGTCGACACTCTTTCCAACCTTTGTCCTGAAATCAATGTAGAATGCCACAATATTGTTGGATAGGCATGCCATGACTCATTATACCAACAAGTCATGCACTCCCTCATATGCCTCCACACATCTCCCTCGAGGCCCTTCCATGAAAACCTCTCTCTGATCTGTCGATAAGTCTGGAAGTACCCATGATGTCCCGTCAAAGGTGAATCATGCATAGTTCTCATGATCTCCTCCCTAAGTGAGGAATCAAGGACTAAGTATATGCTACCTTGGTAGTAGATCATATCATCAACCACTTTGTACTTTTCATCCTGAATGTGACCCTCCATCAACTCACAAGCAAACCAATCTTTGGAATATTCCACCAGAAGGTGGGACTTCCAATCAACTGAAACCCCTGTGAGCCACTCCGATGTGTCTTGGATCTCATCCTACACAATGCTCACATGGATATCATATAAGACATGTGTCATACCAAACTCCCTATCCCCGTCCCAAGGAAAATCTTACTGAAGATCAATCTTTGGAGAGTACTCTATCCTATGCATGAACATGCTCATCATCATGTCTCATGCCTCATCTAAATGTCTCAATTGATACACAATTGTATACTTCTGCATACCACTGCACACCAATGTACCATTATGTGCCACCCTATGTCCCATATGGGCCATTACATCAATCCCTCCACTAATGTCAAGTGAACTTGGATCCAAGAGTGATGTATCCACCATTGTCCTATATTCAATCCCCCAATCAACTGGTGCATATACTTCCTTGTTGGCTGGCCCACAAGGAATTTTCTCAACTACCTCCTCTATAGCTAAGCCTTGAGCCATAAGAAATGACTTATGATGCGAAACAGGTGCACGATAAAAACCCTTTGTGTCAAAACTCTCCTCAAACACATGCAACCTTGAATGCTCCTCGTGCAGGATCGTCACAATAGGCTTCTCCCTGACCAATAATCGGTCCTCCAAATCTTGCAACGCGAAGGAATTTTGTTCAATTTCACCACCATGTCGAGCTACAATCACGTCCTCATCAACATCATAAATGAGATATGGTGTTGAATAATCATCATGCATAGTTGTTATCATGCTTGAAATAACCTCAACATAAGCATCATACACAATGGAAGATGTTGGATCCTCGACATCAATTGATTGGCACATCTCCTCATAGTCATCACGAGATGATGCCTCCTCATATTTTGTTGATTCATCAGAGGTATAACCATCCAACACACTAGTGTCATCAACCTCATTGGCTAGCTCTGATGATGTATCATGGGTTGTTGTTTGGTCTTCCTTTATGCACACATCCTCAACATGGCTAGATGCATGCTCCTCCACCTGTCCTTCATACTCTTTTCCCTTTAATTTCTACCATGTGACTTTAAAGGAATCCTCATCCACCTTCAAGGGCCAACATCCGTACTTAAGGGTGAAATAGTTTTTAAAGGGAAAATATGTGTGGATCTCCTTCCTCAATGCTAGATACTCCTGGTAGTGGTAAGACATGTTTTCAATTGCTGCTAGTGTCCTCAAGATATCAAACACATGCTTCAGATCTTCCTCCATCTGGATTAACACCTGAGTGAAAAACCTATTCCCATCCTTTCTTACACATGTATTTACATAATCTGATTTCCTTCCCACTCATTTTTCTTCACTGTGAATTACACGGCTTTATCTTGAAAAACCTTGAAAAATTGTCGAAATTAAAATGTTGATAACTTTACTTCCCATACTCTACTTCGGCTAAGTTTTGTTTTGAAAATGGGTATTTTTCCCAGAGGAATTCAAATGTCCAATTTATTTTTGGAAAATTCTCCTAAAAAAAGTTCAGAATGTAATCTGAAATGTGTCGCCCCCTTTTTCCTTTAAAAAAAAACTGCAAAAAGACCCAAATTCTTTTTTCTTTTTTTGGCCAAGGAAAGTGCTCTGATGCAATCACAGGATGGAAAGATCACCGACTTTGATACCACTATAATATCCCCAATATAATGGGCTGGGATATTATGTACTTCCGTGCAATAAGTTTTCTTGATGCTCTAACCCGGTTGACAATTTTTCACAAACAGTTTGCATGTATTCTACTAATACATATTTTGTTAAACATATTGCATGTAATACAAATACACCAGAAATAGAAGGGACAATATGTGTTATTTTATTATGAATGCGGATATTAATACAATTATCTAAAGGCTGTTATGGAAACAACAATACATCAATGGAAAACACACAATACAAGCCAAAAACCTGGAATCATGTAGTGGCATCCTCAATGGATGAGATCAAACCCTCCAAGTGCTATAAGCTCTCCAAGTAGATCACCACAACCCAAAACTGAAAACAAACCCCAATATGAAGCTCCAATAGAAATCATGGATGGATTCCCCCAACCAAACTAAAACTCTAATGGAGATCCTGGATGGATTCCCCTCTAGTCTAGCTAGGGTGGATATTGCACTACTGAAACCAAACTATAATGGTGGAAGGGTTTTGCTAAACCCTAAAAAAAAATGGCTCCAAGAGCACTTCCAGAATGAGATATCAAATCATAATCCCAAAGAGAAGCTCTACCATCCTTTTATCCTTTCTCCATGCCTTCTAGAATTTTCCCCCTTTTGACTAAATCAAATACGACTTCTTTGACTAAATCAAATATGACCCTTATTCCCCTTTTACTTTCTCTTTAAGATTAAAAGTCACTTTTAATAATGGTTAAGTAATTTACTAATCTAAAGTAACTTTATTTCCTTAATGTCACTTTAAATGCATAACAACTCCTAACTAAGTGACATTAAATAACCCTTTTTCTTCACTAATGAGCCATGAAAGTCATTTCCATTGCCCAATAGAGGAATCCAAAAATGGGGACATGACAACTCCTTTCAACTGATCAAACAAATCATCAATCCTTTGAAAATGATATTTATTCTTTACGGTGACCTTATTTTATTGTATGAAATCAATACACAACCTTAAGGTTCCATCTTTCTTCTTTACAAATAGCACTGGGGCTCCTCAAGGTGACCCACTTTGGGTGTATATGCCACTTCTTTAACAATTCTTCAAGCAAAATTCACAACTCCTTCAATTATGGTGTGCCCATTCTATAAGGTGTCTTGGACACTGGGGCATCTCCTTGCACCAAATCAATAGAGAAATCAATGTCTCTCTTTGGTGGAAATCCTGGGATTTCTTTAAAAACATCTTCGAAATCCCTCAAGACTAGATGGTCTTCAATGCTTTTCAATTTATCTATGGCTGCCTCTTCCATATCGGATGAAAAATTTTGACATCCCTTCCTAAAACTCTTTTTCAACTGCATAGATGAAATCTCTCTAACAACTACAACTCTTGGAATGCCTTGAACCTTGTCATGCTTCCCTTCTTCATCAAGACATGTGATTGTCTTGTTGTAACAATCTAGGATAGCATGATGTTTTTCCAACCAATCCATGTCAATTAGGAAATCATATGAAGCCAATGGTATGATGTTCACATCTACCTTTGTGCTAAGTCCATTCATGTCTATTTGACAATCTTTAACCGACTCATTGATTTTCCTCTTAGCGCCCGTGGCTAACTAAACTAACCAAGATTTCTTATGCTTACTCCTTTGTAAGTGAAATATTTCAACATTGTTAGCATTTATGTAACTATGGATAGCTCCAGAATCAATTAAAATGGCTATGGGATGGTTGCCAATCTTACCTTCCACTTCAATCATGGGGGATTGATATTCGATTTGCTTGTTTTCCAAGGCCACATAAATCCTTGGCATGTTTCCTCCCATGTCTTCCACTATTTCAACCTCCTGCATGTTGTGAGGAATCCTCTTTCTTTCCCCTTTGTGAGGGCATTCCCTATATATCTGATTGCCCTCACATCCCCAACATTGTACATGTTGCTACCTTGGCCTTTTCCCAAATGAATCTGCAGTCTTGTACTCATTTTGGGATAATTGACCTTGTTAATTTGGTTGGGTGCTATTCGTGAAAAAGGGTGGCTTAAAACCTTTTGGCCTTTGATCCTTTTTACCCTTCATCTTGTCATTCCAAGATTTTTGGAAAACTAGCCTTCCTCTGCTTTTTTCATAAAATGCCTTGCTCTCTTTATGGTTTCCTCCAAGGTTTTGGGGTTATCATATTAAATCTTTTCACTATAGAAGGAGGGTAACCCACTTAGAAACCTTTGGATTTTGACCTTCTCATCCTTGATGAAGTTAACATACTTCAAAAATTCAAAGAACCTCTTTTAATATTCATCCATTGTCATGCTTCCCAACTTGAGTTCAGAGAACTCTTTCATCTTCCTTTCATAGTAATGCCCAGACAAATATTTCTCTTCAAAATATCCTTTGAACTGCCTCCATGAGATCCTATTCTCATCAAGGTTCTTGTCTTGCTTAAGTTGATCCCACCGCATGGTTTCCTTTCCTTGCAAGTGGTAGGTTGCAATTATATCTTCTACCCTTGAGGGGTAATCATGCACCTGGACATATTTCTTCATTTCCAACTACCAGGCCTTAGCCTTTTCTCCTTTCCTATGCTCACCATTGAAAGTTGGTGGCTTGATTTTCTTGAGTTCACACTGTAAAATTTAAACCTTAGGCTTGCCTCCTGACAGGTGACACACTTGGGATGTTCCCTGGCCTTGAAATTGCATGAGTTCTTCTAGTGGATTGTCTTGGATAATGATGGTGTCTACTCATGCTTCTTGACTGCCTATCATTTCCATGATCATCCTTTTTTCTTTGAGATCTAGATGTTGTCACTTGACTAGCATTATCCGCTTTCTTGGTGCCAGAGTATTTGTTAAATTTATTATGAAACATGTTTAAGCCCTGAATTATCTCTTCCTGATCCTTCATAATCCTTTCATTATCATCTCCATAGCTTAGCACTTCTTTATGCAAGATTCTCATAGTTACAGACTCCTACCTGCCTCTTCTACCATTTGACTTTGTCTCAGCATTTCCCATGTTCAAATACAGATCTCTGATCTCTTCCTCATGGCTGTAAGATCCTTAAGCATCATCCATAACTCTAGTCCTCATAAAATAACCAAAGATGCTTTCCTATAGCTCTAATTTTTCAAGAAATGGGCATGCAATAATTACTGTTAGACATACATAACATGAAATATTTCATCAATTAGAATATATGTTACTCTTTATCCCAATTTATGAAGGAAAAAATGCTCCAAATCAAAATCTAATTCCTTATATGCATTACTATCGGAAACAACTTTCCAATGGATGTACCCATGCCTCAATCTGAGTTCTAAGTGAAAAGTTACAACATTTACATGCTACAATTTCCACTCTTTTATTGTTACAAAAAACTCTTTATTAATTTCTGAAAATTTTTGTTACCCAAATCAAAATTATGGGTTGAAAGGTCTCTTCTCCTCCTCAATACCTTTCCAACTACTATTCATTTTCTCAAATCCGAGCTCTGAGTTGAAAGTTATGGTCCAGAGAAGTTTTGACTGTTTTACCCAATTTATCCATGTATTCTACATGTGTCTTCTTTTTCACCCAACACATTTTTACATACCCATATTCCAAATCTGACTCCATGGTTGTCTTCTATGATTCATAATTTTCCATAGACTACTCTTCTGCCCCAAACAAACTTCTGAGCATGGAGTTATGCCCTCTGAAAGTAAATCGGTGCCAAAATTTTACCCTTACTATTTTGACTATAACTTTCTCACATGAGCTTTGTTTCATGAACAATTTGTCTCATTGGATAACTCTATCCAAGTTCTCTAATCTAAGCTATAGAGACAAATGGACCTTGGTATACTCTCTTCTCGTGAGTTTTGATTGACCAAAAACGTCATTTAGGGCCTCAAAAATGCCTCGCAAGTTAATGACCTTCAAAAACCATAGAATTTTGCATAAAATTGATTGTGTTACTATGTTAACAACCCTTAAATCTAAACCATAGATCCCAAAATCGGGTGAAATATGACCTGTTGATCTGACTCTATCGGCCATCGGTGATCAACATTCTCCTTTGGGCTTGCACAACACTTTTCCCAACCTGCCGACCCGATCATCAACCATCGACCCATTTCCTTGACCACCGATTCACAACATAACGCTAAACCGACTGACCCGACCATCGACCCAATGACTGTCGGTCATCCCCGCCGACAGACGAAACACTTCTCTAGTTCAGCCAACTTGACCATCGGTCGTCGACCACTTCTGGGCTGACGTGGCATGGCATGTCATCTTGAGGTGTCAAATTGGTTGATGTGGCATGACATGTGAATGTTGACATGGAATGAAAAGTCATCACCATATTTCCTTCATTGGCCATCATTCATTTCTCTTGGATGGCTCGTACATCTCACCAAATCAACCAACACCCGACCATCGACCCATCGACCATCGATTGTTTTTGTTTGTGATTAAAATCATTTCGTCGAAATTAGTCGACACTCGACCATTGATGATTTCCGTTGGCGATTGAAAAAACTTCATTGAAATCAACCGACGTTTGACCATCGACAATTTTCCTTGGCCAAATTCAACATTTAGAAAAATTTCGATAAAAACCCAGGTGAATCTAGGTCGTCAATCTCCAAGCCAATATGATCTTGATCGTTGATCAACTCCAACTCCCAAACGATGGAAACTAATCTAGACCATCAATCTACTTCAACTTCCCAATTGCCAAAATTGAATCTTAATCGTTGATTTGCTCAACCTTCAAAAAGACAAAAACATTATGAATTTTTAAATTTATCAAAGAGAATCTCGACCATCGATCTCGAGATCAAACACACGATCATTGATTCCTAAACTTCTGCCCAACGTTACAAGCGACCATTAAAAGAAGAATTCCAACCTTTCCAAGTCAAATTTCGCTCTGCAACTTGAATATTTACTTAATTAAATTTCTTAAATAGATTTGAGTCACTCAAACTCGAATTTTGTTCACGAATTTGGGGATTTTGCTCTGATTTTTTTCTCTATTTTTCCCCAAATCCGTCATAGTCAAATGTGCAATAGTGAATTTCGCCAATTTGCATCTGTCTTGGCCCATACAAGTCCGGTGTTTGAAGCAAATGTTCTGATAGCATAATGTAATGTCCCCAAATCCAACCGAGGGACATTATGGTGCAAAATACTCATAAAAACACAATTTCTTCTATCTAATTAAATTCATGTGGCTTCTAGATACGAATTAAAACCAGATTTAGCTATTGTTTGCTACCATTAAATGATGCATCTAGAACATACCAAAATAGACATGAATGCAACTTAATAATTCAACACAACATCATATAAATCATTATTAAATACACAGAGTTCATGCACAAGAGTTTAACTTATAAACATAACACATAAACAAATAAAACACTTATCTTTTATAATCAGTTGTGCAACCAGTTGCTTGGGACGAACGTTCCACCCAACCATAGACTGGTTGTTCCAAATCTCAACAACTAGTCACCCCGAGCTAAGGCTAGCAATCCACAAAAGAGGGTGTCCTCTCACAGTCCACTCACAACTCATAAATCTCACAACCCACTGATATTCTCCTACAACTATCCCGATTTCCCACCAACTCTCTTCCTCTTGACTTGCCCAAGCCAAGAAATGTACTCCTTCACTAATCTCATTCCCTCGGGCGTCCCATTCGTTTACCACGGTCTCTTTGGCACAAGTAACCAAGATTCTCTTAGCTGGAAACTCAAGGGATCTTTACTGTCAGGAAAAACTACCATCAATAATATCAAACACTTGTTATTACAGTGAAACTCACAAAAAAGTTCACTCTTCAGGCATGTCAACCTGCTCTTCAATATTCATCTCCAAATTACTCCAAATACGCTCTAGCTTGCTCTAGAATTTTCCCTCCATGGATGGTCCAGTTATAAGCTCTCTTTCCCGCTCTATACTTGTTGCTCATGCACAAAACTTGACTGTGTAAAATTGTTGTCCCAACCCATATGAATTTTCTCCCTTTGGATTTACTATATTTATTCACACAATTCACCAAGCTGATTGTACTCAACTCCCCATGCTCCCAATAACTATGGGATGTGACCACTCACACCCACCCTCTTATATGTATTCAATGATTGGCTTTGGAAACACTCAATAAAAAATTAGAAGGTTCATATACCAATAACAAATTTAGGAAAATGGGTTGAATTAATATACATGGGTAATTCCCCCTCTTGACCCCTCTTGACCATTCTCTTAGACCCTCCCCTCTCTTGTGGATCAATTCAACCCCCATCTCTATCCATGTCCACTTAGCAGCTGACATCACATTTTATTATTAACATTCAAAAATACAATTTGCATATTACATCGCTTAGTTCTAGCCACATATTATATCTACATTAAGCATTAATTAAACTGGGGATTGTAGTGGGGATGTTACACTCATCCCCCTAGGCGAAGGCCTAACCCCCCTGCCCAACATCCTCCCATTGCATAGGGCTTGCAATAGGCACATGTATCTTTATCAGCCTTGACTCGAAGTCTAGTGTAGTATGGTAGTTTTGTTGCACTATCTCAATAGGAGGTGCCTACTGGTGACATTGGCAGAGGGGTCAGACCTTCAACCCTTAGAGAAGAGTGCAGTGAGGAGAGGGCATATGGACAAAGAATTATTTTATCTAAGCCTCGCAGATGCTCGAGTTGTGGGTAGAATTACTATGGGCCTATTGATTCGGATTTAGGAGCGGAACGAACTGATTAACAGACTGAATACAATAAACATGAAGATATGAAGAATAACACAGATATCTAGTGAACAATATCTTCTATTGAATAATGAAATAGGATGAAATTGTAAAACTACAGAACCGAAACACTTTCTCGAATGGTGGTAGCTATCTCTGAGAAGAGATGTGGCTGCTACATGCATTCGTATGAGCAGAATGAATTACAATGAGGCTCTAGAGGCATTTTTGATATTACTCATGAATTCCAAAACCCTAGACATCCAAAAACCTAACCCTAGGAGGTGAAACATCAAAAGTCATGTGGGCCCCTATGGGTAAGTTGGTACCTCAACTTCCTGGGGTCGTAACTTTTGCATACGACCTCCATTTTAGGCGCGTGATAGCCCGTTGGAAAGGTCTTTCAAAGAGATACACATTCCACAGTCAAACTTTGACTTTGTCTACAATTTGATTGTGTTGAGCCAAAAAAAGATTGTTTAGGCCTCCAAAGTAGCTCTGGAAGTACAACAAGATGTGCTGACATGAAAACATACAAAATAAGCTAGTTGGATTAAGTGAGAGGCCACTAATATCCACTCGGAAGATGTGTAGGGCTTCAGACAACCCCAGAAGTGTAGAACCCACAATTACAAAGAAGTACATAAGATTGTGTTGAACTAAAAATGGACAAGAGGAGAAAGTTGGAATAAGTGGGTGGCCACCAATATCCAACTATATCAATCCTCCCCCCTTAGGAAGCAATGGTCTCCATTGCGTTGAGTTCCCTCATCAGGTGAGGACAAATTTGCTGGATTTGGCCCTGGGTGAGCCACTTGGATTGGTGTAGGAGTTGCCCTGCCTTAACAACCCGATAAAGTTGGATCCTCTGCTGGCGAGTTCCCTTGACCTGTGTCTCCACTATTTGATCAGTAGATGCTTGTTCCATGCAGTCATGGTTGAGCTATGTGGGTGTCAATTGTTCTGCAATCTCTAAGGTGTCCAATAATGGTGGAAAATATGGTCGAAGGAGGTCCACATTGAACACTGGGTCCAAGCCAAGGAAGGGTGGAGTGTTGAGATCAAAAGCATTGCTACCCACGGCCTTGGTGATAGTGTAATGCCCATAGCGAAGGGGGCATAGATTTCGATGGGGCTCTGTGAGGCGCTCCTTCTGCAAATGTAACAAAACTTTGTCGCCAACCCAAAATTGGTGTTGTACCCTGTGTTGATCATGGTGTTGCTTGTACTTAGCATTTGATTTCTACAAAATCTCCTGGACCTGTTGGCGGATGTGTTGAATCTGCTCAATGAATATGGCGGCTTTGTCGATCATAGAATGATCATGGGAAGAGTCTGTTTGTGTGGTGGAAAGAGGAAGTGAAAAATCAATGGGTCCCAAGGGTTGGAATGCCAACCCCACCTGAAATGGGCTATGGCCGGTGGAGCTATGGAGAACCCTATTGTAACTGTGCTGAACATAAGGGAGACTCTCGTTCCATGTACATGGATGCTTAGAGTTGTACATGTGTAGGATGTGCACAATAATATGATTGACAACCTCTGTTTAGCTGTCTGTTTGGGGGTGTAAAGTAATGGATTTTGTGAGCTTAGTGTCCAATAGTGACCATAGACTCGACCAAAATGTGTTGAGGAACCTGTTGTCACGGTCGGAGATGATGGTCTATGGTATCCCAAAGTGAACCCACACTCGTTCGAAGAAGAGCTTGGCAGTATATTCCGCTGTGATATTCTTCTTGCAGGCTGTGAGGATGGTCATCTTTGAAAACCGATCAACGACCACAAATACGTAGTCATTTCCTTGCCTGGCGGATGGAAGGCCAGACATGTAATCCATTGAGATGGATTCCCAAGGCTTCTCAGGAGTAGGAAGAGGGGTGTATAAGCCTTGCTTCTTAATGGATAGCTTAGCAATGACACAGACAATGCAAGATCCAATATACTTGCTGATGTCCTGTCGAAGTTTTGGCAAATAAAAATGTTTCTGAAGAATGGCCACAGTTTTCTCCACGCCAAAATGTCCTTCCATCCAACTATAGTGGGCTTCCCAAATCAACTTTGCATGCTCGTTTATAGTAACATAAAAATGGCCCATGTGGAATAATAGTTCGTCCTGAATGTGAAAATCGATGACAGTCGCACCTGTACCCAAGAGCTAATAGGTGGTGGTGAAGTTCGGATCTTGCTGATAAAGTTGGGGCCACTTAGATGCTTCATGTCCACAGGAATGGAGCACAGTGGTGAGTGTAGCCACAAAAGGTCAATTGAGGCAGTCAACAACATGCTTTAAGATACAAGTCTTATACTTGATGTTGAGATGGAACTGCTGTAGGTATGTGGACCACTTCTGATGGCAGTCGTTCTGCAATTTCCCCTGTGTTTGTATGAACTGTAGAGGCTTGTGATCAGTGTGTATGATCATCTCCTTTCATAGAATGTAATGTTTCCATTGACGATGGGCTTGTACAATGGAATACATTTCCTTGTCATAAGTGGGGTATTTCTAGACAATATTTGAGAGTGTCTCTCTATGGTATGCCATCAGATGAACGTGCTAAGTGAGAACTGTGCCCATAGCATAGTTAGCTGCATCGGTCTCAATCTTTAATGGTTGTTGCAGGTCGAGCAAGGAGAGTACTTGAGCTGAGCATAAGTGATGCTTCAGTTCATCGAATGCTTGTTGTTGTTCCTTCCCCCACACGAACTTGGACTTGCCACCGCCCTTGGTCACTTGGCCGAGGGCCCATGCAATATGGGAGAATCCCAACATGAATCGTCGATAGAAGTTGGCTAGTCCCAAGAAGCTCCGAAGCTCAGTCAATGTGGTTGGGGTTGGCCAGTCACATATGACTTGGATCCTAGCTGGATCAACATGTACCCCATGCTCATCAAAAATGTATCCCAACCCTGGACCATGTTCATGCCAAAAGAGCATTTTTCCAAGTTGGCATATAACTTGTGTTGTCGCAGAGTGCTCAAAACTTGTTGAATATGCCACATTTGCTCATCCCACTTTCTGTTGAAGATGACGATGTCATCCAAATATACCACCACAAAGGAGTTGGTGAAGGGTCTCAATACATCAGACATTAACCTCATGAAAGTGGTTGGTGCATTTGTTAAGCCAAAGGGCATGACTAGCCATTCGAAGAGACCTTCTTTAGACTTGAAGGTTGTCTTCCATACATTAGTTGGTTCGATGGGAACATGGTGGTAGCCAGACTTTAGGTCAATCTTCCTGAAGAACTTTTCCCCCTTGAGTTGGTCAAGAAGGTCATCAATCCTAGGAATGGGGTATCGATTCCTGACTGTGATTTTGTTTAAGGAGTTGTAATCAATGCAGAGTCGCCAAGTCTTGTCCTTCTTCTGCACCAGTACAATCGGGCTTCCGCAAGGGGAGGAGCTGGGTCTGATGTGCCCCTTCTGGAGAAGCTCTTGGATCTGACGCTCGATTTCGTCATTTTCCATCAGCGAGCGACGATAGACTAATCCATTAGGTAGAGGTGCACTTGGGGTCATATCAATTGGATGCTTGACTTGGCAGTGTGTCGGTACCCCTATAGGTGAGGAGAAGATGTCTTTGTATTCTTCCACGATCCCGTCCACTTGCTTTTGCTGCAAAGAGAGGATCTGTGTAGAGGCCACAAATGTGGTAGCGACCTTCTTACTGTGATCACGGATCAAAAAGAAGACGAACTTCTCAGTCTGTGAAATGACCTTACTACATTGCTTAGTAGAGATTAAAGAAATAGCAATAGAGGACACTACCTCTGGTATCCTGTACAATTGTCTACCCAAAGTAATAATAAAACTGCGGGGTCTACACTTATACGCATTATGATGCTTCCACAAATATGGTTGTCCTAAAAGAACATAACAAAATTCAAGGGGACCAATATCACACAGTACCTCATCTTTGAAAGGCTTAATGTCGTAGAGCAGGTGACACTGTTGGCTGACACAAAGATCTCTTCCTTGGTTAAGTCAGCCGATGGTGTAGGGTTGCGGGTGCAGTGTCGTTGGCAGGTCTAGCCACTTGACGACCTCTGCTGAAATCAGTTTCTTTTGACTACCAATATCGACAATGAAATGAAGCGGATCCCCCTTTACCCACATCTGCGAGTGAAAGAGGCGTTCCCCTTCCTTTGGTTCTCCTAGTTCGCTTGGCCGGAATTTGTGGTAGCGACAGTGGAACTAGGTTCAACATCGATAATCCACCTTCAGTTCAGCCATGAGTGACTTCTTGGAGCGACATTATTCGGTGTTGTGCCAAAGGCTTCTATGGTACTCACATCATTTTCCTGTGTCCTTCTTCGTCTTCTCATTTCCCTTCTTGTGTTTCGGCTTGGACTAGTTGTCCTGAGGGTGAACGTATCGACTTGGTCCATTGTTGTGTGGTTTGGGGCCGCCTTTTCCCTGCTTCGGCTGTGAGGGGTTTGCATATCCAAACTCTCACCTTTTCTGCTTAAATTTCTTCTCGATCTTGATAGTGTATATATAGGCCGTGGCCAATGAGGCGATGTCTAGAAACTCTATTTTTGTTTGAATGTATCTATGCAATTAACTGTGGTATTTAAGCACTAGATGACGCTCAAAGTCTTTGATACCCAATTTGGTGCACAGGGTATGGAAAATATTGGTGAAATTTGGTACTGTCTGGTCCCTTTCTTGACGTAGGGTGGTCGATCTGGTGTACTGGTCCTCGTAGCTTCCAACATGGTAGTAATTTTATTTAATGGTGTCTCGGAAGGAATCCCATGTAGGGGCCACCAAAAACATTGCAGATTTCTCTATGACCCTTTTCTCAAAGTAAGTATCGCACCGGTATTTAACATGGGGAACGACCTTGAGGAGTGCAAAAGTGATATTTTCCCCATCGGAAAAATTGTGGACTGAAAAATACCCTTCGAGTAGATTCAACCATTTATCTACAACATCCGCATCTATCATTCCTTCAAATAATATAATATCAAAATTTACCTGTACCTTGAAGGGGGTTGCATGGCTGATTGATGAAGATGCTTCTCCTGTGGACAACCGTCGAAGGATTTGCGTGAAGTTGTCCATCATTTCGTTCCTTTGTCGCGTGAGGGCTTCCTCGAGCAACATTTTAATAGGATTTCCTGCTCCATCATCTTTCTTTTCATCCCCTTTGGGTTGTTTTCGGGCTCGACGTGACTGATATTACAATGGATCGATTGGTTCGAGTCCCAACTTCTTGTACCCAGATCTTGTTGGGGACATGCACGAAGAAAAATAAATGAAGATCAGACTGCTTTGATACCACTGATCCAGATTTAGGAGTGGAACGAACTGATTAACATACTGAATACAATAAACACAGAGATATGAAGAATAACACATATATCTAGTGAACAATATCTTCTATTGAATAATGAAATAGGCTGAAACTGTAAAATTGCAGAACTGAAACACTTGCTCGAATGGTGGTAGCTATCTCTGAGAAGAAATGTGGCTTCTACGCGCATCCGCCCGAGCAGAATGAATTACAATGAAGCTCTAGAGGCCTTTTTGATATTACTCATGAATTCCAAAACCCTCGATATCCAAAAACCTAACCCTAGGAGGTGAAACATCAAAAGTCATGTGGACCCCTATGGGTAAGTTGGTACCTCAACTTCCCGGGGTCGTAACTTTTGCATACGACCTCCGTTTTAGGCGCGTGATAGCTCGTTGGAAAGGTATTTCAGAGAACTACACATTGCACCATCAAAATCCAACTCTATTTATAGTTTGACTATGGCGAGCCAAAAAAAACACTGTTTAGGCCCCCAAAACAGCCCTGGAAGTACAACAAGATGTGCTGACATGAAAACATACAAAATAAGCCAGTTGGATTAAGTGAGAGGACACCAATATCCACCTAGAAGATGTGTAGGGCTTTAGAAAACCCCAGAAGTGTAGAACCCACAATTACAAATAAGTACAAAAGAACATGCTGAACTAAAAATGGACAAGAGGAGCCAGTTGGAATAGGTGGGTGACCACCAATAGCCAACTGGATCACCTATGGAGGCCAGGGGACATCAGAGATTCATAGAGGAGGTTAGTTTCTTAACCATCTCTATGTTCTTCTTCGTTATATATTTATACAATCTTCTGTGTATTTATTTCGATATTTTATTGTATGATGTTTTGCAATTGCTATGCCCCTATATCAGACCCTCTACACCGATAGATGCATTAGTATTTGTCTCGACCAGTAATGCAATAGTAGAGACAACCTCCTTATTTGGTGTACTGCATACACAAGTATGTGTCACATTTGATAAATTCACCATAGTGATTTCTTTATTTCCTGACATCCTCAAATTTATAATGTTTTGTGTTTCTACAGGTTGTGGTATTAGGCAGGGTTGAGCAATGTCCACCTGAGATGGACAACTCACATGCTTCATAGGTATCATGTGTTGAGTTAAATCTAGTTTAAATCTCAAGTTTGTTGTATTTATGTTGTTGAATTTACTATTTGGTACTAATAACAATTTTATTAATATGTATGTTGGTTGCTGATCTTTTCTCCAGTTACAATACTAGTCCAATCCTTGGGCACCCTGCCACGAATTTTGAGTTACTTGTTTCCAAGCCAATGATTATGCCATCACTTGTAGAAATTGTGAGGGTTCATCTCCACTCACCCCACCATCTTTCATATTCCATAAATCCTCAGTGGCTGTGCTTGCAAGCCACCCACCCCACACCACCTCTTCCATCGCATCCATCCACAATGGATGCACTGGTACACCACCCACCCCCCCCACCATTTACATTTGTGCCATCCACCAAGGCTGCCATAGTAGATGTTGCCTTAGAGCAGGTTGTGCATCCTAGCGCTCCACTTGCCAACGACTTTTCATCATTGCCCTAGATATTCACGGTTAGATAATGTGTTGATGATCAATTTGTGTGTATCATGAATGGAATTGATTTTATGCATATTTGTTTAAATTTCATGATTTGATCCTTGTAACCGATGCGGGGTTGCATCACTCAGAGATTAGGATCACGGAGGAGGGTAACACCCTCACGATTGTCAATACCATCTGCGATGAGTTGTCTTATGTTGAATTAAAAAGTATCATTTTGTAAGTATTTTAATTCATTATGGAAAAAAAAACTTATAACAATGTTTTTTCTTTGTCCAGTCTCTGGAGTAACGAATGACACCCAGGCACAAAACCACTCGAGGTGCTTCTTTGAGCAAGAGAAGAAAGATCAATTTCTGGGATGTTCCTAATGGATTTAAAGAAATCCATTCTCAGAAACAATAAATAAAAACAACTTCGTATCTTTATTCTTCTAAGAACTAATTCCACATAAAAATACCGCTGCAAAGATATTTCTAGGAAACATAGTTTTACACTGTTTTATAAAGGAAAAAACCTACATGAACATGAACAAAATAATCCATAAGTTGAAATCAATGCACACTTTGAGATTATGGATAGCTTTGGGATAACAAAGGCAGGATGAAAAATGAAATGTTGAACTCAAAATCTCTTATAACCTTCAATTTAAAATCTCTTAATATAATTTTGGAGGTGATGTTAAAAAACATATATCACTTATTCTTTTTATAAAAAAGTATACAAAATAAAGCAAATTAATAAAAAGTCAATACAATTTGACATCAAAGCAAAACCTATAATCCTTCGACATAGTAATGAGGTTGTCCATAATATCTTATTGTTCTGGTTTGATCTTTAGGGATATTTATACATATTGTTTGAGTAAAAATATGACAAATGTAACTCTCCAGCCATGGGATATTTGCTAGAAACATGTGCTAGTGTAAAACCCAACCAATTGGCATTGTAAGGTCAACCTCTCCTTCCCTTTATTGTACTGCCTTCAAAGTATACATAACAATGAGTTAGCTTTGACTGCTCTATTAATTTGGTTTGACTTTAAATTTTTTGTAAAAAACTAATGTATAACATAAGAAACTTAAAATTTTATTTTTTAATGTGTAAAAAAACTGAGTTTTCTTACATTTCATTGGTTGATAACTTTATAGTGTTATTGCAACCTTCACTTATTTCAAGGTTTCAATCACTTATTTCAAGGTTTCTAACAATGGAGTGTACTACTCACGTTGTGGAGTATAGTAAGCAACCTTTACGTTGACTAAGATTGCTCATACTGCGTCCAACACAAATTCTTAGAAAACCATACAAGCAACTTTGCTACCCTTCTTCATGAACAAAATGACATAATGAAATAATTTGAAGTTGACATAATGAAATAATTTGAAGTTGGAATATTATAGGCCAAATTTACAAAACAAACAAAACAATATTATAATGATGCAATAATGACATCTTTCCATTATTCATGTAACATGGACCTGATTGTGTACATCGCTATATCTCTCTTTTAAATAAATTATATTTAAAGTGTAACAAATGACTAGTGATGGGAAACCTAATTTTCTTTTTCTCCCCCAATCGTGGCACTTGAAGACGCACCTTGTCTACATCCCATGCAATCCCGTCAAAACCCTTCGTACAATATTGTGATTTTGGATGGCAGATTAGAAGAAATCCCCTCATTTTTTTATTCTTGCTTGTCTTGTCTTGGTTAGTATTAGTAACTGAGTTGCATCCATTTACGGATTTTTTAATTTCATCTTTTGAACTTTGACCGTTTGCAAGAATTATTTTTCATTGGTATAAAATTATTTAAAGTTTAATATTGGAAATATTTTTATCTTCGCTATGTGGACCAATATATTAGTCGGGACATGATGTCGTTAGACTATTTCTATTAGTCTCATCAATTAAGAATATATTTTCGAAAGAGATGGAAATTCTCTAAATCATAGATGAAACATATATGATTTTAGATGATCATTATTATTTTATAAATATAGATGAAATATATATGATTTTAGATGATCATAATTATTTTATAATTTTTTTATTGATAATATGATTATAATTATTTTATAATTTTTTTATTAATGTGTTATTAATTATGGAATTCAATATATAAATAGTCGTGACAATTTTTCTTCATCGACTTTGGTGTAGTTGTCATAACTTTACTTTTCTACAATGCTCTGTTGCCTTTAATCCTCACCACTATCCCTACATTGCTTTGTTGCCTCTAATCTAAAGAGTCATTTTTCTTTTGGCATAAGTGTTATTTAGACAACATGAACCCTTATGCTATACTCCTAAATGGGTACAACTTCTCTTTTAGAAATATTGTTGTTGGGAACTATGATCTTTGTTGTTGGGAACTATGATATTTGTTGGTGTAAGGTGGCCTTTTCGATGAGGCCTTGAATGTTCTAACTATAATTTCAAACTTTAATTAGTCAATGCTAAATAAGTCTACTTCATTTCTCACTAATTGATTTGTCATTTTAATAACTTTTTGCCAAACCCAAATTTGGATACAACTATATTCCTGTATTTCCAACTCTTGAAAGTTCTGACAAGAGGATACTATTATTCATCCTAACGCTAAAACAATCATTGAAATTTCTATATTATTAAAAAAGGCGATGTTGCACATTAACCCCTAAATTTGGAGTTGTGTTGAATTATTCTTGTAACCTTTTTGATCAAACCTTTGATTTTTTTTTATTCCAACATGATTAAGGATTTTCAACCCCCACTTCATTTTTTACTAACAATTCCCTTTAAGTAATAAATAACTCATAATTTGTCAAGTCAAAAGTAAAAGTGTATATGTCGCTTGAGTTAAGGAATAAAGTATTAATATCATAAGTTCTAAGACAAGATGTCGACATGGTCTCAGGCATTGTACTTTGTGGAAACAAGCTTTAGAAACTATAGAACACTTGTTAATTATTTGTCCTTATGCGGGAAAGGTGTGAGAAGACATGGATGAGATGACATGTTGTAAGGGAGGATGGCTAGGAAAATAGTTAATGAATGTTTGAAGAACTAGACTTTTCAGAAGTAAGATTTCAAAGATTTTCATGATATTCTCTTAGTGGTATTTTGGGGTATTCTGCTAGCTAGAAACATTGATATATTTCAAGATATATATCTGTCATTTTTTTCAATGCTTTTCTCAAATTATATAAATGTTGGCAAGGTTTAAATAACTTTCAAAGATACAAAATCCTAAGATTCCGATACATCCTCAAATTAATAAGACAAGGGTTTGGGGTATTTTGATGGTGCTAGGTAAGGGTAGGAAGTTGTTTATGGAGTTGGTAGTTCCTAAGTTTTGAATGATTATCAATTTATTTTAAGGTAGGGTTGGAGGAGGGATCCAATAATTACATTGAATTAATGGTGTTGAAGCACTCATTGAAATTAGCAATAGATAAAGGTGTTCCTAACATGTCGGTGCTTTTTGACTCGAAAATGTTAGTAAGTTGGATGACTGGGAACTACATGATGAGTAATTTGACTCTACAACATTTTCTAGACTAGGTGAAAAGGATGGACATGGTGTTCTCCCACATTTCTATCTCCATGTTTATAGATAACTCAATTTAGTGGTTGATGTTTTGCCAAAAGATGGATTGCAATTAGCAGTCAAGTTAAGGTTTCTTATGGAGTCATTGGATCGAGTTACAATTACTAAAATCCCTATGGTAGACTTTGGTGATTGAGTCATCTTTACTTATTGTTTTGATTAGAATTACATTTGTTTATGGTTACATCGTCTTATTTGTTGAAGTTTCTTCTTGTCATTAGGTTTGGGAAGATTGTTGATTTATGGATTGTTTAACTTACATTTTTTTGAGAGTAGGTTATTGATATCCTAGATCTCCTATCTTCATTAGTAATCATTTTTAACAAGGTTAGATTATATATGAGGAAGCGTCTATTGAAACATTGTAGAGTGATTGAATACTTTTGGTTTTAAACAGGTAGATAGAGAAGGTTCATGTCTATAGATAGTGTTTTGAATGTTGTTTCAAGCCTCTTTTGAATGTAGTGTTTTCATATAGGATAAAAATTTACAATTTTTATTTTTTAAATTTTTCTCCAAGGAAAAAAAACCAAAGAAATGATACTTAGGAACAAGAAATTATCAATATCCAAATTAAAAGGGTGCAAAAAAGTTGTCATAAATTTCTTAAACTCACCCTTTAATTCCTAATACTCATCATAAATTTCTTAAACTCACCCTTTAATTCCTAATACTCATCATAAAAGTTAAAGAGGACCCCACCCACAAGTTCAAACTTTATTAATTACAAAGCTGTTTTTTTGGTCCTTATAGTCTATGGAAATTTTTGAGGACAATTTCCATCAATTTTTTGCTTCTCTGTTTTACTCATGAAGCATAGTTTTCAAATGGAGTTTTGATGGGTCCTTGCTCTCCATGAGACCCCTGGGTTATTTGCTACTTTCAGGCTTTAGTGTTTTGTTGTAAAGTAAGCTTTATTATAGAAGCTATTTCATGAACTCTTTTCTAAGGAAGGCTTTTTTTGGTCTATACTAAGATATTGGGGGCATGGAAGAACTATGAAGATGATGTAATGTGTACCATTTATATTTTCTAACAGAAAGAACAATTTTTTCTGTTGAAAAAAGTTTTGTCATCAAGATTTTAATAAAGTTACGATGACAACCATATAGTGAATATTAAAGAAGTCTCTATTATAAAAGTTATTATATTAAAAAATCTCTATTATAAAAGTTACTTCTCAATATTCCATTTTAAGTTGAATAACAAACATAAATTAAAGTTACTTAAATGTTTTTTTTTTCGAATTAACTTTAATTACAATGTGTTTAATTTGATTTTAATTTTTTTCAAATTAATTTAACTTAATCACTATATTTGTATCACTTATTTTTTTTCAAAATTTCAATAATCAAATTAGATAGCACATAAACATTAATATATATTTATAAGCATATCCCACTCATTAAAGAGAGGGTTCCATGTTTACTTGGATCATTCTCCAAGCTATATGTGAGGTTTTTAGAAAGTTAAAGGACTTAAACATTTTAAAAATATATAATTATCGAGTTACATCAATGATTAATTATGACGCTTCACGAGGATTATAAACCCAAAATTATATAAAAGTGAAAAATACATGTACTTTTTACTTTCATTATTTAACATACATAACATAAATGATAACATTATATATATATAATTTTATTTTGTAAGCTAAAAGTTTATATTACCTTTCAGAATAAGAAATTACAACATATATTTGTGATACTGGTGTTGAGCCTGTCAGCAAAGGAAACCAATCCCACTACCATGTATTAAAATTCCAAAAGATTATATTTAGTATGCTATAAAAAATCATCATTGCATAACTTGGACTATGATGAGCAAAGCTTAGACCATGAACATACAAAATTGGAGAACCCTGTAAATTCGCTATCCATGTCGAAAGTAGGAAAATCAAAACAATACAGACCATAAAACTTATTTTCTTTTAGAACTGCTAGGAGAAGCATGCTTGGAGGAGTCGTGCCATTTTGGAATCATAATTGATTGAAGCAAGTTCTCCTGGTTGTGCCTCTGATGATAATCTTCTGAGCCAGAGTCTAAGAGCCATTCAAGCTTTTTGTCCATTAATTCTTGCCTGAATTTTTGTTCATTATTGTCCCTTAGAAGCTCTAAGATGAGATGACGTTGGTAGTCCGTGAACCTGACTGGAGGAGGAGACTTCGCCTTTGAGTTGGAAGCATCACCGATTTTGGGACTGTGAGGAATCGTGACAAAGGATGAGGGTTAAATTTTGGCCTTTTCTCCTCAACACCACTCACATGAATAGAAGAGCCACAATCCATTATCGAAGGACGTGAACACAATGGGCCACTGCAAATGATATTAGGCAACAAAGACGCACTACAACATCGACCTCTAAGACTAGAAGAACTTCCACTAACACGTGGCGGTTTGCCTCGTTCTCGAGGCATGTAAGCAGACCATAGCGTAGAGTAGAGCCAAGCCTAAATGAACAACTGTTGAAGATGCATATTCATATAAGATTCATCAAGACCTGAGCTTCAACCATAAATTCTCTATACTAACCTGTGTCGAAGCCTACCTCCTTCCCACATACGAGATCCATAATCGAATCCATGTGAAGTAAGGACTACAAGAATGGTCTGAACATTGTTAAATGAACAATAACATCCATCAACCTTAAGGTATAAGAAGAAGGCCAAAAAATGACTAGATAATACAAAATCTATCAAAATGACACCCCATCCAAAAAAAATTAATCTTAATATTTAAAAAATTATTTTATTTTTAAAATTTATTATAATATTCAATAAAACTTTAATTATTGAAGTGTAACCTTTACTCTGAACTTTTTTTCAATTACTAAGTAATCATCTAAACTTATAAGTTAATTAGTGAGTTGTCCATAATAAAAAATATTTATATTCAAGATTTGAGTAGCTATGTACAATGCCATCATTATGGATATTGGCCCTTAACATTTAGTATTACAAAAAACCTTTAGGTGGGGTCAACCTTGAATTCATTCATGAGAAAAATACTCACTCAATCCCATTATCAAAACAATATTCATTGCATGCAATGATACTATAATAACATCTTTCAATTGCCGACATTATACCGCCGATATTCACGTGCTATAGACGAACAGTTATTTATGTTTTTTAAAAATAATTTTTTTCTAGAAATTCTACTATGATTAGTGATGTGAAACCTACTTTTCTTCTACCATCATTACGTGAGGCGATGGGAAAACCACTTTTCTTTTCCACTCATTGCATTTGAAAGTCACACCTTCTATATCTCCATCCCATTCCATAATTGTTGTGCATTTGGATGGAAGGTTGGAGGACATCATTCAACTTTGTTTCTTTGTTTGTTTCGATATTTGACCAATAGATATTTGACAAATAAATATGAATTCTTTGACAAATATATATTTGAGTTTTTATTTTTATTTTTATATTATAAGGGTATGCTTTTTTTTTTCAATTTTAAGAATATTTTTTTATTTGATATTCACTTTTTAAATTTTTTTTTGATAAAAATTATTTAACCAAATTATATATCAAATTATTTAACCAATTGATAAAGGTTATTTAACCAAATTATAAAGAGTATATCTAAAATTATAATTTTGATAAAGATGATTTAACCAAATTTTGGTGATGGAAAACAAAAAATAAAATAAAATTATTTAACTTTCTTTCTTTTATTAAGAAATTAAAAAAATATATTAAAATAGTTTAAATATTTATTTTAATTTTATTCTAAAATGAAAATTATATTTTTTATTTGTTTTTTAAAATACTTATGCAATAATGTTAGTTTAAATATTTATTTTAATTTTATTCTAAAATGAAAATTATATTTTTTATTTGTTTTTTAAAATACTTATGCAATAATGTCATTGACCAAATTGAATTCAATAAACATTACTATTAAATTAAATGAATTGTATGTTAGAATTAACACTTACAATAGTATAGTTGGTTTGATTTGTTGGAGATTATTGAGATATTCTCTCAACCACAATCTCCAAGA
>ML780030.1:1058190-1083384 GCA_009831015.1 Picea engelmannii | reverse complement strand
AGTTATTGAAAACTTCCAAATTAATTAATCTTTTAATTAAAAATATGGAAATACAGAATTTAACCAGAGGGGAATATTTTTAGTTCTGTCTAAATTAAAGCTTATGATTTAATTACATAATCCTCATGTATGTATGTCATTATATGTTTGTTAATCATTAAAACACTGATCAACATTAACATGGATTAGTATTTATCAGCATGCTTATTAAGTATCAGTGGAGTAACATTAACATGGATTAGTATTTATCAGCATGCTTATTAAGTATCAGTGGAGTAACATTAACATGGATTAGTATTTATTAGCATGCTGATTAAGTATCAGTGGAGTAGGGCTAGATGGATCCATCTAAAGAATTAGCAGCCCAGAAAATTGTAAAACCATTAGATTTTGCTATTTACTGTGGGTTTTTATTGTTATTTCCCATAATCAGGGGTTCATCAGTCATAAGTTAAGTGGCTGGGCTATTGATATTTACTTGTTTTTAACAAATTGAAATTTATGATATTTTCTAGTTGTACAGATAGAAGCTAAGTTTTTTATATTATGTAATATATAAATAATTACAATTAGGAAAAAAATATTATTGAATATTGGTTTTTGTTTGTTTTTGTTGTAAATCATTGATATTGATTTTTGTTTGTTTTTGATGTGGAATCATTATAGTATGGAAGAGATGTTCATGTAACATAATGCATTAAAATAATAATAAAAAATTCACTAAACTAGATGTCCATGTAACATAATGCATTAAAATAATAGTAAAAATTCCACAAAACAATAACAAGTCTACTCAATTAATTAATGGACTCAATAATCAAAACACATGTATAGATATATCTTAACCAAGACTCTATCAAAAGCAAAGAAGGATCAAATCTCAAGAGATTCAATCCCTCTAGATTCAAAATTGTATAGATATATCTTAACCAAGAATCTATCAAAAGCAAAGAGGGATCAAATCTCAAGAGATTCAATCCCTCTAGATTCAAAGTTGTACATGCATAGATATATCTTAACCAAGAATCTATAGATTCAAAGTTGTACATGCATAGATATATATTAACCAAGAATCTATCAAAAGCAAAGACGGATCAAATCTCAAGAGTTTCAATCCCTCTAGATTCAAAGTTGAGATGAATCTATACATGTTAAAGAATTAACCTTTATTTTTTATCTTTTAAATACATATTAAACCTCACTTTTTAGGCTCTATACTACTTAAAATCAATAAGTATCCAATGTATATAAATATAATGTTTATTAAGGTTTTTACAATGGGCATATTTAATAGGTTTTTAGTGCTTAATCAGTTTTGTATGGACAAGATTAAATATTGATGAAATATTCTTAGTCGTCCCAATAAATCAATGGTTGTGATTTCAACCACTAACTTCCTCATTATTATAAAGGCATCTATTTACATGTTTATTTTTTTACTTTTACTTGATCATATTTAAAATTTACTATGGTGACTAACTGATTACCACTTCTGAGTGATTAACAAAAATTAAAGTTTTGTTACATAGTGTGGAAAGTTTTATAACCAAATTTCATTTTATGGCTACTTTTCATTTTCTAGGCCAACCAAAACTTTTCAGCCTTCACCGGCCACGAGTTTGCAGCTGTGCTAGTTTAAGTATCAGTCATGATAATAAATGAATACGTGATATTCATAAATATGATTGTAAATCATTTTTATACATAGAACCAGTTTCTTATATTTTAATCTGCATGGATTTAACGGGTTTAAAACTTTTACTATTGTACAGTCACATGTCTCTCGGAATGCGACCTAACTCGTCTGACTGTGGAATGCATCTTCAAAACAAGCTGGCTGGAGTCCGGGATTGAATGCAGAAAAATCGAGAGAGTTATCAAGGTGAATAACACGCAAAGCACGCTCGCCAGATTCGAGGAATACCGGGAAGCAGTTAAGTGCAGAGCCGGACCCGAAGAAACCAGCAAACAGGGTCGCTGTTTGGCCGATGGAAACGAAGTGCTGAGATTCCATGGCAGCACCATTATGTGCTCTCTCGGAACAAAAGAATCATCCGGACTATGTGACTTTGAAGGTTGCGGTGTCTGCAAGATCATTAGAACAGGATTTGCCTGCAATGGGAAGGGAATATACACAACTGCTACCAGTGGAAGAGCCCATTATTCAATTAATCTCTTTAAAAAAAATGCGGGTACTCAGTGCTCCGTAAAAAGAGCCATTCTGATTTGCAGAGTCATTGCTGGGCGTGTTCATGAGCCTGTAGATATCTCCGAAATAACTTCCTTCTCCTCTACATGTTTTGATTCGGTGGTAAGCCGAGACGATAGAACCTGCTCTGGTTTGGAAGATATATTTCTGTTCAATCCCAGAGCCCTTCTACCCTGTTTTGTCATCGTGTACTCTTAGAGTTAATCAACTGGTTATTCCAACATAGGTTTCTAGGTTTCATACTTTTTGAGAACTAATGGTCTTCCTATTGCGTTTTCGATGTTTATCTCAAATCTGAAAGTAAAATAAATTTCCAGATAATTGCCGAAAAACTCAATATGAATAACCAATACTTTGCAGTGTTGTTGTACGTTTTTACTCTCAAATAGAGGTCGTTTTTGCAAAAACTCAATATGAATAACCAATACTTTGCAGTGTTGTACGTTTTTACTCTCAAATAGAGGTCTTTTTTGCAATATGAATAGCCAATACTTTGCAGTGTTGTTGTACTTTTACATTATCAAAGAAAATATTTTTTAACTCTCTGTAATATGGCTGTTTAAACTGGATCACATTTGAATAATTGGCTTAAATTTCTGTTTTATTTTATTTTCAAACTGTAATATTGGTTAATTTCTATATATAATCTTAAGGCATAACTGATACCAGATATTATCATCATAGTATTTTTTTTGAAATTTTTCAAAGTAAATTTAAATAGTTTCTAGTGGACATTCCACCCACCATCACTGTGGAATATCCACTTTAAACTTTGGACATTTCAAAATCAAGTATATTTTTTTCCAAAAACATGTTTAACTGTAAAAACTTATATTTAAAAAAAATATATTATAATTATTTTAAATATGTAATCATTTTCAAACATTTTTTTGTTTGAAACCTGAGCCCCAACAATTAATATGGTTGATTTTTTGGGGGGAATTCATAACCATGCAAAACGAAGCCATCAAAACTAATCATACTATCATGATTTGACAAATCATCAACAAACATTAAAAACAAAAAAACTTAAAACATCTTCAAACAATAAAACCAGAAAAACTTAAATCATCTTCAAACATTAAAACCAGAGAAACTTATTATTTTGTTTGAAAGAATGCCTAAATCACTGAGTTAGCCTCAAGTATTGAGTTGCAGTGACAACCTACCCCTTAGAGTACATCTAAATCTCCATACTAAACTAATCTTCCCCTCATATTATATCTTAATCTTCTTACTAAGACCATCTGGCCAGCTTCATTCGTTTCATGTTACCTGAACGAATATTCGAAATGACACTTTGTTGGAAAGTACCATTATTTTTTCGATGCTTTTATACTTTCTTTTTCCGAGAGAAAATTGCACATTATATTTATGATAATATAATCCAAACATAAAAATAGACTTCTATAGCCTTTACTGTCTCAACACGAGACTATAATAGCCCTTCATTAAGAAAAACTAGACATCTATCCCCCAATGGAAACTGTAGCATACAAAAAAAGATGGACTAAAATCGCAGCTAATAATCAAAACTCCAGGTTTAAAATTCTATCAATTCTCAAGCTAATACAAAAAGGTCGTCTACAAAATATCTAAAGGTTCAAAGATCACAACTTCAGAATATTAATAGGTCCTTCCTGTCCACCAGTCCATTTGTTGTAAGAAATATGATCCATTTGTTGTAAGAAATATGACCCACTGGTGAGTTTATAGCAATATTTGATAGACCATCAACCACGCTATTGTGTTCACGATATATATGGGTGAAAGTAATTGACTTAAAGAAAGGCACTAAGTCAAAAATTCTGCTTTTTAAATTCTCTAGATTGGCAACTTGAAGAGTACCAATACCTTTGAGTCAGTTTATCAGTATCAAAGAGTCTCCCATCAAATGAAGTTCCTGAATACCGAAGCTTTTTGCTAATGTGATGGCTCCCCAAGCTCCCATAAGCTTCGCCTTAGAATTTGAACCTGAAATACGGTTTAAAGTCCAACGATATTCCTCTAGAGTATTTAATCTGATAACTCCTCCTCCTCCACACTTATTCATGTTGATTTGTGAGGCACCATCGAACCAAGCTAAAACTTTTCCTTCCGGAAAAGTAATGGGTTGAAGTCTTTTTGTAGAATCCATTGATAGGATCTGCTTCGAAGCTCTATAACTAGTTGCAAGAAAAAAAATTCTTGCTGCTGAAAGCGATCTATCTTCAAATAATTTCTTATTTCTATCCTTCCATATGAACCAACATATGAAAGTTGCGACCTCTCTGAGTTGTTTATTCTGCATAGACCAGTTTTTTAGGCATTCACCAATAGAATCACCATTCCAACCATTTTCTAGATTAAAACTCCTTTTTACTTCTTCCCAAATAGATGACGTAAACTAACAACTAATAAAAACATGGTAGCTCGTCTCCTCGTCTAATCCACAGAGACAACACATTCCAGGACCAGACCATCCCCTCCTCTGAAGGTTTTCCCACGTAAGAACCTTGCTCTCCATTAAAATCCATAAGAATAATTTGATCTTTAATGGACAACTCCATTTCCATAATTTTTTGCCTTCCCCGGCCAAAATTTGTTTGAAAGAGTGTTGTAGACATTTTTAACAGAGATATGTCTAGAACTATCATCTCCAATCCACTTTAGTTCATGAGGATGATCCTTTAGGACAATGCCGGCATGTAATAGACGATTCCTGTAAATATCCCATTCTTGACCCAAATTTCCATCCAGATCCAACTCATAGCTCCTTGACCAATTATGTCCCAACATATTGTTTTGAGATGGTCGACTTGCTTGAAAAAGAAAGTAGATTTGTTTTAATTTCCCAAATCAGGTCCTCCGACAACAATGAATCATCATTCAAGCCACAGATGCAATCTCTACCAATAATTATTTATTTTTTGGAGCCAAGATTCCAAGCTATTATGTCCAAAATTATCGGCAATTTATTTAGAATATTCTTCTATGTTTGTGATCCAAAGGAAGTAAAGTTCACAGCCGATCTCAACCAAGTACTTACAGGTACCTGCGGTAAATATTTTCCATGAATTACCCTTTTCCAGATCCATGTCTTCCTTAATGCCTGCCAAAAAGTATTGGTAGCCAATGCTCTATAGAAGATAAAAATATTACGTAAACCCCATCCTCCTAGCTGCTTGGATTTTGCTATAAATTACCAATTAAAAAGATGATAACATTTCTTGGATTTATTTCCCACCCACAGATATTCAAAACTAATTCTGCGTAATTTAGATAGCATCCATACAAAAATATGAGAAAGGGTCATCCAATAGATCGGTAAACTCTCAAACACATCTTTAATAAGGATTAGTTGGCCTCCCAAATTGAGCCATTTATTACACCAATGGTTAATCATCGCTTCAAAGCTATCAACTAACCACTGCTAGCCCTTGATTATATAGCTTCATGGTTTCATCAGATAACCCAAATATTTAAAACCATAGTGAAGGCCTTTGACCAGATAACCAAGGACATCTTCAATCCTCTTAAGGGTTTCAGAGTCGACACCAACATGCATCACAGTGGATTTTTGATTGTTTATGATCAATGGTGATGCCTGACATAACACCTGTAATATATTCTGAATAATTTTCCATTCAGTTAGAGAATCTTTAGTCATAATTAGAATGTCGTCCACAAATAGTAAATGGAGGATCCTGATCATACTAGAAACTTTAATCCCTGTTATCTATCCCTCCGATTTTTCTTTCTTTAATGCCAGACTAAACCCCTCCATTACTAAGATAAATAGTAAAGGAGATAGTGGTCATCCCTATCTCAGTCCCTTGCTACTTTTATAGAAATTAGTTTCCTCTCCATTAATTAAGGGAGCATAAGTCATGGAAACTACACAGGCCATAATCCAACTCATAGTCTGATAACCAAATCCACTTTGATGAAGTACTAGCCTTAAAAAATCCCAAGCCTTCCTAAGCCTTCCTCAAGTCAATTTTAAGAATCGTTTCTTTCGTCTTCTTTGCACTAATGTTGTGAAGTCATTCCTGAGTTGTTCCAATAGCATCCAATATTTGTCGTCCCTTGAGAAAACCAAGTTGTTCTTCCGAAAGAAACTTGGATAGAATATGTCAAAGTCTTTTAGCAATAATTTTTGAAACAATCTTGTAACAGAGGTTACAAAGAGAAATTGGTCTAAAATCATTAAAAACCGAAGGTTTATTGACTTTTGGTATCAAAGCCACAAAAGTGGAATTGATCATCAGAATGATCTCCCCTTTCAACCTTGTTTCTTCGACCATATCCACCACATCCTGCCCAACCAACTCGAAAAAGTGAGAGTAGAATTCAACGGTCCAACCGTCCAGTCCAAGACTTTTGTCCCTGGCGAAACCTTTTATAACTTCAAAGACTTCTTCATTGGTTACTCTTTTTTCTAAGTCGTGTACCTCCATAAGTCGATGCTTTTATACTTATGGTTAAAGACAATTGCATATTGATATTGCATTTAAACCTAGCTTTTCCCATTTTGTGTTGGGGGTGGTGTAAATGCTAATGATTGGTTTTCTTTTTCAAAATAATAGAAAGAAAATGTTATCATACTTGTGGATAGATAGGCTATATTGTATTATTTTTAAATTTGTATATTATATAAAAAAAAATTAATAATTTTATTTTTGAAAAAATAGAATATATGTTTTCATTTATAAGATTTAAAAACTCTATTTTTTAATTTTGTTGAAAAGATTGATATAATTATTTTTATATGGTTTTCATAATTATCAAATTTAAAAATCGAATAAAAAATATAAATATTAAAAAAAAAATTAAATGATACCTAGCTCTTCACCTTGACATGATTTGATAAGTGTCATTTAGACTATTTAATGATCATTAGGTTGTTTCTACAAATATGATGCAAAGCATGTCATGATGATGTTGGTTGATTGTGGGTGGTTTATTGCATATTTTTTCTTTGAGTCAATTAACATTGGATTTGTTATCAACCATGGGAGGGATGTGGATGGTGCAAATTGGCAATATTTATATGCATATGCTTTGGACTTGGCTGCATTTTTGAAAGTTTTTCAAGTTTCTTTTAACTAAATTTTTTTTTTTCTATAACTAAAAACTACATCACTATGGAACACATTGCGATCTTGTAATTAATTTTGCTCAAAATCCATTGCTTTAGAGAGTTGATGGTGAATTTAAGTACACTTATAAAGTTCTTGGGCATTGAAAGTTTGTCTTGAAAACTCACAAGCAAAATAACACACAACAAATTATTCCAAGAACTTGATTTTACATATATGAGAATGGACTATATAGCTTAGCATGAACGGATACTATTTTTTTGACAATTACTTGCAACATTTTACTTACAAAGTTTTGTGCTAGTGTGATGTAGATTTTTCTAAAGTCCCACCACTATATCTAAGACTTTCCATCCTATACTTACAACAATCTTCAGGGATATTTGGTCCTGAAAAATTATTAACATGACATTTCAAATTCGTTGTATAATAAATATTCCAAACTAGACACCCTTCAATTCAATGCTCTTTGGAAATTTGAATCATACATTGAAGAAAAAGGATTAAATATGGAATGATTTGTATATAAACAAACTATAATTTACTATATATAAACAACAATAATTTATATATAAAAGACATTCAATCACATGAAAATGAAAGATAGAAAAAGTACATTGAAGAAAAAGATTAAATATGAAATGATTCATATAGAAACAAATTATAATTTACTATATATAAACAACAATAATTTATATATAAAAGACATTCAATCACATGAAAATGAAAGATATAAAAAGTAAATTGAAGAAAAAGGATTTAATATGGAAGATAGAAAAAATACATTGAAAAAAAAAATATTAAATATAGAATGATTCATATAGAAACAAACTATAATTTACTATATAAACAACAATAATTTATATATAAAAGATATTCAATCACATGAAAATAAAAGATATAAAAAGGTACAAATATTTCCCAAAACCAAATTGTTTAAAAACTACTTCTAATTAACTATATATAGAAATGATACTTTATTTTAAAAACATATATTTTATTTACAAAATATATTTAACTCTAAAAAAACCACACTTTATTTACAAATTACATCTGATTATATAAAATCAATACTCAATTTACAGAGGACATCCAAATATATTAAAAAAACTTACAAATATTTCTCAAAAGTATTGAGCAAACTACATAATGTATTGAAAAAAATCAACTATGCAATAACCATTCAATAACTATGGCAAAAAATATTCAATAACTATTGCAAAACATGAAATCTGTTTTTTAAAACAATAATTCAATGGTTCAAAATAAAAGCAACACGGTATTCCTTCAATGGAAAATTATACTTATCACTATACCTTTCAAATCGAAGATTTTCTCTTTTTTCATTGGACTTCATAATAAGTTTTACACACTTTAGAATATAATGACTTTGTTTAGAATATCATACAAGTAAAGAGGGGAATGGTATAAGAAAAAATTCCACTAACCATTCCCACCTTTCTCCATTATCGAGATTGAATTTAATTGTGATATTTTATACTAATTAAGTTTAGAAATTGGTCAAAATATTTGTATTTCTTAATATTTTATTTGATCTTTTATTTGTGATTGTTTCACAATTAAGGTTCAAATGGAAGATTTTCTTTTTTTCATTGGCCTTCATAATAAGTTTTACACACTTTAGAATATAATGACTTTGTTTAGAATATCATACAAGTAAAGAGGGGAATAGTATAAGAAAAATTTCTCTTGTACTTACTAACCATTCCCACCTTTCTCCATTATTGAAATTGAATTTAATTGTGATATTTTATACTAATTAAGTTTAGAAATTGGTCAAAATATTTGTATTTTTTAATATTTTATTAGATCTTTTATTTGTGATTGTTTCACAATTAAGGTTGATGGGATACTATAAGTATGAGATATAGATATTAAGGACATTTTTTCATAAATTTGACAACCAACTATTTAATTATGCAGATTATTAGTTAGATTTTATGTTTTTGTTTCATCGAAAGATCTAAATCTACTTGTTCATATTGTACGAGGTATTTAAAAAAAAATGATTAAGGAAACAACATTATTCAATATATTTGGAGAACAAGAATTTCACAATACTAATAAAGATAAATGAAGGAACTACAAATCCTATGAATCAAGTTATATGTATATCATAGACAATAAGTAATATATTCATTTATAGAGAAGAAAGACATGAAAAAACTCTGAAAGTAAGAACTTGGTTTATAGAGGAACAAGACATGACAAAACTTTGATGGGAAGATTGTTATCCACCTTACAGTGTTGAGCTTCAAAACCTCAGGTATATGCCAAATGAAGTTATAGAAAATAACAATAACTTTTTCTCTCTCTTTACTTATATTGTTATTAATATTGGATACCACTGAAATGTTCAAAAAATACTAGTTGTAATATTAAATTGCATTTTCATGTGTATATTTATTAGAGACAATAAATAAAGTATTTACAAGTTGAGAATAATTTATTTTTACTTTTAATTAACTATCTCTTCCCCATTTTGTATGCCTTTATATATATAAACCACCAATAGATACATTTTTACTATTCAATTAGAAATTTAATATGTCTATAACTTGATTGGAAAAAAGATTAAAGATTAAAAGACATGTTAACAATGTCAACTTATGAATAATGTTTTTTTACGGAAAAAAAAACAATGGGAGCACAATAAAAGTGAGTACTTGACTCGAGAAAAGATTAAAGATTAAAGGACATGTTAACAATGTCGACCTATGAATAATGATTTTTTTACAGACAAAAAAAACAATGGGAACACAATAAAAGTGAGTTGTGGCAATTTCACATTATCATAGTTTATGCAATTTAAATATAAATATAGCTATTATTTATATGTTTTTAATAAAGTAATTTGTTTAGTAATTGTTTTCTTTGCATTATAAATTGTATTTTAGGGTGTATAATTCTTTCCCTTAACTAACCTTAAAACATATATATTATGTCATGTAATATCCATTTGAAATCTACTTTGATTCAAACATTTCAATAGATTAGAGTTGTTTATGCTTTGGTAGTGTCTTATTTTTTGTTTAATTGACATTTAGTGGGATGAACTTAAGGTTAAGGATGTTTTAACCATATAAAAAATAAAATTTTCAATTAAGCACAATTTGTTATGGTTATACCAACTTGTGCTACTTTCTATCTCATGGTGATAATGGAGGAATTTCTGATGGAACTTGTTTAGTTCATTGTGGATATGAGTAACAATATGGAATATTGCAACTATCTCTAACCTCATTCAATGGAACTTCGTGATGAAAAAGGCCACGATGTTGTATTTTTTTTAATAAAGCATATCAAGGAAAAACAACACCTATATAATCTTATCGCTCTCATGTTTTTAAGAGTAACTAATCTTAGGTAGTTTACCAATCAACCTTCACATCTATAGGAGGAAGGTACAATTAATCTACTTTCTCTTATAGATTTATCTTCACTGAATCAATCCCTACTTCTTGATTTGGAGTGGATCATCATATAATTTGTCATATATCTTGGTACTTTCTAGGTGGAAAACATTTGAGGAATCGACTTGCAGGGCCATTTTAGTGGCAGGTCCCAGTTTGGAATATTGGGGTATGAAACCTTATGGATCCATTTTGAGGCATTAAATGGAATTTTTGGGGTTATAGTGTCAATTTTTTTTTTTATGTTGATATACAAATCGAGACCTTTCCAATGGTACAAATATCACCTCAATCAAAGTTCATACGTGAAAGTTATGACTCCTACAAGTTTACCTACCATGTTGACCACCATGGTATAAGTGGATGCCACGTCAAACCCCATTACTCAAACTTATGGGGCTAGCCATGTGTGGACTTTCAATAAGATTCTATAATGTCCAAACCTTATCACTAATTGAAGGTTGAGGAAGTCAAAACCCTAACCCTAGACTACTATAAGGCTATGTTAAATATCAGGCCGCAAGGAGGAGAAAGGGTTCCATTCTTTAGCATTGTATTTGTTCCATATTTGAGCAAAGCATCTAGGAGTGGTATTTTGAGAGCATAGCAGAGGATGAAAATATTTTGTAGCATCCATACAGGCCACAATGTCAAAGGAAACTCCACAGTGAGTGCCTCTTCTTTTTATTTTCATTTCCATAGCTAAAGAAAAGAGAGAAAAACTTAGGCCTCACCTTCTAGCTGGGTTTTCTCCCATATTGGGTTTCCTAGGATATATCATGTGTTCATTGTGTGTGGATGGTCTGTTATTTTTCTCACTTATTTCATTTTCATATTTCAATTATTTCATAAATTCAAGGAAAGACAGTAATTAATTAATCTGGGATCTAAGGAAAATTAGGTTGCATAGCCTAAGATTTAAGAATATTAGAAGATATGTTGTGATGAATTGTTCCAATGGAATATCCACGACAGTTTACATATCACATTATTATAAGAGAATTTTTTTTTAGGGTATTTGTGGAAAGTTGCAAGATCAAGGAATTGGCTTAAGAAGAAAGTTGCATAACCCTGGCCATGACAGATGAGTTTGTTCACAACAACCCTCAAGATCTATCAAAAGAGATATTTGCAAGGATGGAAGAGAAAGTCATTGATATCTCTCATAATATGGCCCTCCTCATGGAATCTCTAGCAAGTAATCTCAAACTGTTCGAGGAGGTTGGAGGCTCTAACTCAAATATCGAATCATAGGAGAAACCAAGAGATAATGAAGACCTAGAAAAGGAGTTGAGGAAAGAGCCCAAGAAAGAGAAACCAAGTTCTAGTTTCATTACCCCTTCATGGTATTTATTTAAAATGGAAGCAAACATGTATATCAAGCCATACCAAGGTGAGATCTATCCATTAAAGTTGAATCATTGGTTTCAATAGTTAGAGGTCTATTTTAGTGTCCACCATATAGAAGAAGAGAAGAATATTTAATTTACCAGATTGAAATTAGAGGGCCATGCATTATATTGGTGGGAAAGTCACACATAAACACTTAGGATAGAAGGTGATATGTTAGTAACTAAGTGGGGGGATTTCAAAAACCTCATTAAGTCTTGGTTCTACTATATTGGGTATGTAGAGGACCAATGGATCATTTTGCATTACTTTAGGAAAAGGTAGGGGTAGAGTGTGCAAGAGTACACCACTGAATTTAGGAAGATGGATATCATGTTGGGTATCTCTCCCAAGAACCTAAATGCAATCCTAAAGTATTTAAGGGCTCTACATAGCCATTTTTGAAAGCAGGTGATGCTCTTCAAGCCCATGATAGTTGATGACGCCAATGTGCATGAAAAATATTTGGAAAATATAGGCCACAAAAAATGAAAACCACGTGGTTCCAAATAGAAAGAGCACCAAGATGCTTCCAAGGAGGGAAAAAAGAAGTGGAAAGGGAAATAAAAGAATAAAATAGCCACTACACATCATTGCAAGGATCCAAGTAACCATTGTAACCATTACAATATCAATGGTCACACTGAAGAAAAGTGTTGGAAACTACATCTAGAGTTAAATCCTAAGAACCATAAGGAAGATGCCAAGAAGAAGAAACTTCTAACCACATATTCAACCAATCAAGTAGAGAGTATCTTAGATGTGGATGAGAATATTTCTTGTAGTTCAGTGCAAAAGGAAGTGAATATGAGTAGCCTTCATTGTAAGGAAGAGAAGGAGATGAAAAAAATCTTCCATATCGAGATCACGATCAAGAATAACAAGGTAGATGCTCTATTCAATTCTGGTTCATAGTCCAATCTCATAGCATTCGATATGATCAACAATATTAGGTTGGAAATTCATGGTCATCCTCTCCCATATCTATTTCCATGGATGAACAAGGATGTAGAGATCAAGGTCATGATACATTGTAAGATCAAATTTGTTGTAAGTGCATATTATATTGATGAAGTGGAGTTAGATGTAGTACCCCTTGACATGTGTGGAGTATTTTTTGGAAGCCTCTGCAACCTTAGAGGTTTAAGCCTCCTTGATAAGTTGCAATCTTCATGAGGAGAGAAAACTACTACTGCTTTATAAAGTATGGGAAGTATTTCATCATCAATGCATATAAAGGTATATCAAATATGTCACTGGTAAGTGTTAACCAAGCCAAAAAATTGATTAGTTCAAGTAAGAATTATGTTTTGTTTTTATTATGAGAGAATTGGCTAGGTGATGACTCAATAAGAGTAAAGGAATCAGTTGGAGGATTTTTCGCAGGAATACAGAGAAGTGTTCCAGGAAGTGGAGAACGAGATACATTTTTTTCCTGACTCCCCATTACCAAATATTGGGTTGTATACATAGTTTATTCTGGAAGCAGACGAAGTGAAGAAATAGTTGCAATGACTATTGGAGCATGGATTTATTCAAACAAGCACCTCATCTTGTGGGTCACCTATCATCATAGTACCCAAGAAGAATGGGACTTGGAAAATGTGTATCGCCTACAGATATTTGAATAAGATTATACTCAAGAATCAATACTCTCTGCCTAGGATGGATTATTTGTTAGAATAGTTGTAGCGTGCCAAGTACTTCACCAAGTTAGATCTCAAATCAAGATACCACTAGGTGCATGTCAAATAAGATGACACCTACAAGACCACCTTCAAGACAAGGTAATTTTTGTATGAATGGTTGGTCATGCCATTTCGTTTATGTAATGCACCAACTACACTGATGAGATTGGTGAATGATGTATTGCATGCATATTTAGATTTGTTTGTTATAGCTTATTTGGATGATATATTAGTTTATATATCTACCTGGGAGGAGCATATATCACATCTCATGTAGGTTATAAGGATTTGAAGAAGCACCAACTACTGGATACCCTCAAGAAATGTGATTTTTCTCAGCATCCTTTGGTATATTTGGGGTATGTGATTGGTGGTGGGAAGATCAAGATAGATCTTGAAAAGATGGAGGCTATCATAAAATGGCCAGTTCCTACTAATATCATAGAAGTTAAGAGATTTGTTGTGGAAACATGGTACCTATGGAACTTTATAGCATATTTTTCAGTGGTAGTTTCACCACTCCATGCTATAACAACCAGTGGTAAGAGTTTTCAGTGGGGAAAAAATCAACAAAAATGTTTCGATGAGTTGAATTAAAAGACGAGTCAAACACCAATTATTGCATTGCCTAACTTGCAAAATCCCTTCAAAGTGGAGACAGATGCAAGTGTGTATGCTATGGTAGTACTTTTGATGCAAGGAGGTAAGTCAGTATGCTATCATTCCAAGATGTTTCATGGGAGAGTTTTGAACTACCCTACATATGATAAGGAAATCTATGATTTGGTTCAAGTTGTTAAGAAATGGAAGCATTATCTAATGGGAAAGGAAACCATTATATACACATGGATCACCATCCAATGTAGTATTTGAAAGCCCAGAGTAAGCTACAACAAACCAGACATTACGAGTGGATGGGGTTTTGCAACAATTTCATCTAGTCATTAAGTATAAGAAGGGAAGCACTAATAAGTTGGTATAAATTCTTTCAATGCCACCCACATCCAATATTATAGCATTGGTAACTCTTATGCACATCGAGAATTTTACCCATGATGCATACAAAGAGGCATACACAGAAGATGAGGACTTCGAGGAGGTGTTTCAACAGCTACATGGCCAAAGTCATGTAGAAGAAGGTGACAGTAAGGTTGACTATCATCTCTAGAATGGGTTACTCTACAAGCTACACAATTGTTGTGTTCCTAAAGGTGAATGATTGTAACTTATTAGAGAGGCTAACACCTCCAAGGTTGGAAGACATTTTGGTGTTAGGAATACAATTGATAACTTACAAAGGTATGTGTATTGGCCAAAAATGCAAGAAGATGCAACTTGATTTATTAGAAGATGCATACTTTGTTGTACCAGTAAGACCAGTAATAGAAAGTAAGGTCTATACCATCCCTTACCTATACCCACTCGACGTTGGGAAATAATTTCCACAGATTTTGTGGGAGGTTTACCAACAAATAGGAAGGGACATGAATATTTATTTATGGTGGTCCATAGGTTCAAAAAGATGTGAATTATTATGCCTTGCAAAAATACCATCAAAGGACAAGAAGTAACGAAATTGTTATTTGAATAGGTCTAGGTGCACTTTGGATACCAAGGAACATCATCTCGGACAGCGATACCATATTTCTCATTTCCTTTTAGACTATACTTTGGGAGAAGATGGATACTAAGTTGAAGAGATATAGATCATTCCATCCATAGATAGATGGGAAGATAGTAGTAGCCAACAAGACATTGGTGTATCTTTTGAGGGGTTACAATCATAAGCATCCAAAAACCTAGGATGAAAAATTGATCTACATTCAACACTCTTATAACAGAACAATTCATACTTCCACTAGTAAGTCCCATTTTGAAACTTACTTTGGATACTTTCCACCTTCGTCATTGGATGTTTTTTAACAACATCAAGGAGGAGTGAGGCAAGAATCACAAGAGAATCATTGAAAGTAGAGAAATGTTTTGAAATTATCAGACATATCCATTTGCAAGACAAGAGATGTTGATGAATTCATGGGAAAAGTATAAGACCAAACATGATCAACAGATAACCAAGAATTCATTCAAAGTGGGAGACATAGTTTGGTTACAACTAAAAAAAGAAATACCATAGGGTATTGTTAAGAAAATCAAAACTTTACGGTATGGCCCTTTTGAGGTATTGGATAAGGTGGGAGATAACACCTACAAACTCATTCTACCCCCATAAATGCACATTTACTTAGTAGTGAATGTGGAGAATTTGAAACTCTATGATCCCTCCATGTTGGATCAAGAGGAAGATAAAGTCCTACATACTATATAGGACTTAGCACTAAATGCTCATGAATATTTGGTAGAATACATAATTTTGTAATGGAGGTCCAGAAATACAAGATAGGGGTAAATTGATCTTTGGTAGGTTGGGTTGAAAGGACAATTTCCAAGCAAGGAAAAATGGTAATGTAGAGAGAAGGTAGAGGAAAAATTTCCTCACCTCATTTAGTAAATATTTTGGGGACCAAAATCCTCCCTAAATGGGGAGGTATGATTCAGATTGGATCATCATATAATTTTTCATCTATCTTGGAACTTTTTGGGTGGAAACAATTGGAGGAATAAGCTTGCAGGGCCATTTTAGTGGTAGGTCCTAGTTTGGAGAATTAGGTTATGGAACCTTCCAAATCCATTTTGAGGCATTAAATGAAATTTTTTGGGGTTACCTCATCTATAAATTTAGGCATTGATATGTACACCAAGACCTTTCCAACAGTGTGACTACCATGGTATGAGTGGATGCCATGTCAACCTTTATTACTCAAACTTATAGGGCTAGCCACATATTTACTTTTGAAAAGATTCTAGAAGGTCCAAATCATATCACTAATTGAGGGTTGAGGAATTCAAAACCATAACCCTAGACAACTATTGAGCTATGTTAAATACCAGGCCACTAGGAGGAGAAAGGGTCCCATTCTTTAGCATTGTATTTTTTCCATAGTTGAGTAAATCATCTAGGAGTGTTATTTTGAAAGAATAACGGAAGAGGAAAATATTATGTAGCAGCCATATAGGCAACAATGTCAATCGAAACTCCACAGTGAGTGCCTCTTTCTTTGTATTTTCATTTCCATAACTAAAGAAAAGATAACAGAGCATAGGCCTCACCTTCTAGCTTGGTTTTCTCTTGTATTGGGTTTCCCAAGATATATCTTGTGTTCATTTGTGTGGATGGTGTGTTGTTTTTCTCATTTCTTTCATTTTTTGTATTTTGGTTATTTCATAAATTCAAGAAAAGATAGAAATTAATCAATCTAGGATCTAAGGAAAATTAGTTTGCATAGTCTAACATTTCAAAATATTATAGATCTATTTTGATGAATTTCTTAGTGGAATATCAACAACAATGTATAGATCACTTATATAGCATGATGTCCATCCTTGGACTCTACGTAGGTTTTTATATGCGTGTTAGAGTATCCTTGCTTATTTGAAGAGGTTCAACTAGTAGAAATGTTTGTCAAACTACCATGTTATCTATTAATTTATATTAGTAGTGCCCTTAGTTAGTGTAAAAAATCAATTGCAGTATGGTATCCCTATTGGGGTTTTCTATTACACTAACCTCATAAATCTAAGTTAAACATGAACCACTAACTTACTAACCGCAACCCACTAGCATGAACCCTTTAACACTTAACCCATTACCCCTTAAATAAATAACCTCAACTACTAATCTAATAACCCGCTCACCACTAACCCACTAACCAAGAGTCCCTCTAACCATTGATCCACTAACTCACAATCCCCTAATGATTGATCAACCAACCAACTAATGTTCCCTCATCACTAACTCATTAATTTCCTAACTACTATGGTTGACTATGGTTGTATAGTCAAACATGGTAAACTATGGTCAAATATTGTTATCCATGATTAATGCTACTAACCCACTAACCCATAAATCATTTAAAGGTTGTCAAACTAACCCTAACCTATAAATCATTTAAAGGTTGTCCAACTAACCCCTTAAGAGGCGTGTTCTAAGTAGCTTTGTTACTCATCACACTTGTTTTTAATTTAAAAATCATTTTAAATTTATGATGTTTAATTCTTTTGTGATTAAAAATAATAATTTTATCATATTCAAAATTACAATTTTAGTAAAAATTGTATAACAAAATTAAAATGTTCAAAGTTATTGATTAATTTGCTCTATTTTATTTTACTTTGTTAAATTATTCCATAATCAAACATACATATGATTTGGGTTATACATTTTATGCTATTGATTAATATCTCCTCTTTTATTTAAATTTATTAAATTATTTAATGATCAAATAGGTTGGGTTATATTTTTACAAGATTATTATTTTTCTTTGGTAAATTTTAATGTACTATTTTTTATTTAGTACTAAAGTTTATATTGTGTGGAAATTACATTTTTACATCCTTTATAGATATTGCAAAAGATATTGTTGTGTGGAATTGATATTCTATACTAGCTAAGCTAGACTTGTCTTAGTATGAGATGAAGGTTCTTGATTTCATCCTCATAATGCATCACATGGGTTGAATTTCTCTTTTGAGTTTCCTTTTCATGTCCCAAACATGATATTTTTCTCTCTCATTTGAGTGAAACTATGAAGTTGAACTCTGATTTTTGGCAAAATTAGTTTGCATAGTCTAACATTTCAAAATATTATAGATCTATTTTGATGAATTTCTTAGTGGAATATCAATAACAATTTATAGATCACTTATATAGAATGATGTCCGTCCTTAGACTCTACGTAGGTTTTTATATGCGTGTTAGAGTATCCTTGCTTATTTGAAGAGGTTCAACTAGTAGAAATGTTTATCAAATTATCATGTTAGCTATTAATTTATATTAGTAATGCCCTTAGTGAGTGTAAAAAATCAATTGTATGGTTGGCTATGGTTGTATAGTCAAATATGGTAAACTATGGTCAAATATTGTTATCCATGATTAACGCTACTAACCCACTAACCCATAAATCATTTAAAGGTTGTCCAACTAACCCCTAACCCATAAATCATTTAAAGGTTGTCCAACTAACTCCTTAAGAGATATGTTCTAAGTAGCTTTGCTACTCATCACACTTGTTTTTAATTTAAAAATCATTTTAAATTTATAATGTTTAATTCGTTTGTTATTAAAAATAAGAATTTTATCATATTCAAAATTACAATTTTAGTAAAAATTGTATAACGAAGCTAAAATGTTTAAAATTATTGATTAATTTGCTCTATTTTATTTTAGTTTGTTAAATTATTCCATAATCAAACATACATATGATTTGGGTTATACATTTTATGCTATTGATTAATATCTCCTATTTTATTTAAATTTATTAAATTATTTAATAATCAAATAGGTTGGGTTATATTTTTACAAGATTATTATTTTTCTTTGGTAAATTTTAATGTACTATTTTTATTTAGTACTAAAATTTATATTGTGTGGAAATTTCATTTTTACTTCCTTTATAAATATTGCAAAAGATATTGTTGTGTGGAATTGATATTTTGTACTAGCTAAGCTAGACTTGTCTTATGATGAGATGAAGGTTCTTCATTTCATCCTCATAATGCATCACATGGATTGAATTTCTCTTTTGAGTTTTCTTTTCATGTCCCAAACATGATGTTTTTCTCTCCCATTTGACTGAAACTATGAAGTGAAACTATGAAGTTGAACTCTGATTTTTGGCAAAAAAAAAAGATTTTTGTAGACGCTTGATTGATGTGAATTTTTAGTGCTCAATGAAAAAGTTAAGACCTCAATCGAGTGATTTAACAAGTCCTTAATGAATAATTTGTCCTAAATCCACACCATCAATCAAGGTCACATAATTTTATGGAAACTTCCACACACTACAAATAATTTTGTTTCATTTCTCAACCATCAAAGCAACAACTTTTATACACATGGAACATGCCAAACTATGACTAAGATAACACATCAACACCATCATATCATGTACAAAGAGAGGTAGGTTATTCATATTTTTTTAAATAAACGAATGTAATTTATCTATTTTTTGTGTAAATTTTATCAACCGATAGTATTTACATTATCACTTTTATTTCCAACCATATATTATCAAGAAAAAATACTACCAAAAGTGTTTTAATTCTTTGCATACACATGGAGGATTTTGAATTACCCATTGATGCATGGTTGAAAATAAAAACGGCAATGTAAACCTTCCCTTTTTTGTTTGATTGATTTAATATAGTTAGAAACAATGTATACACTACTTCTTTTATTGTCAACCATCTATTGCAAGCATAAATGATATCATATTTATTTCAATCCTCCCGTAATACATAGAGGATTAAAAAATATCCATCAATACATGGTTGAAAATCAAATATGTAACATAAATGTTTGTTTGTTTTTTTGTTATTTTGTTTTTATTGGTTGAAAATAAATGATGGGGATAAGGTTCATCTATATTGTTTTTATTAGTTTTATGATACAAACTCTTATATGTGTATGTTTATGTTAGTGTTTATTGAATAGGAAGGGATTCTTTCACTCGATCAACTCGAGGACTCGATTCTATGTCCAAACATCACATGCCAACAGATGTGGTCACCACAATTTGGTTCGATGGTCATTCCCCATAAACGGATATAGGGACTCCACAATCAATATTAGGTGCCATATAAGTCGTAATGGGCACGTGCTTCTCAGTACCAATTCATATGGTCGGAAGTCTTCAGTTCGACTAAGCAGGCATGGCCTATAGACCTAGTTCACTCTTCAATCTCTAGACACAATAGATGTCATATTGGCATGATACATAAATCTCTAAACAATCTCTAGCTTGTGCTCCCATACAACTTGTAATTGTGCCTCCTCCGACTTTGTGAGAGGACTAGTATGTGTAAATTATTCAGATAGATAGTGCATTTATTCCATATGGTATGTAGGACTTTCTCTACCCATAAATAGTGCATTTATTCCATCCACTACCCATGCATCATTAGATAATGAGGAGGTCCAAGACACATATTTTGTGGATTCTTGTTCAATTATGGATATATTTAATTTTGAAAGCTTGATTTCATAAGAAAAAATAGATTTTAATGTTTTTTTATAACTTGCATAGAGCCCTAGTGAAAAAGGTTTTCCTGCATCTACACAACCATGGGAATATGACATTAGATTCATTACCCTAGAGGATATCTTTGGCTATTCACAATGGTTGCATAGGGATATCATAACCATTTAGGTTGATCGCATCATGTTTTGATCAACGACGATGATGCTCACGAGTGTTAATTAGTAGTTGACACTATATTAGAGGGTATGCCCATAAAACATCCTGTGAAATAGTGTTATTAAGGGAGGAAGAATTAGACATTGGGGAATAATAAGTGAAATGGAATGAAAGTAAACATGAGGGGACATTATGTGCGGGTTACTTTGTTTGATATTACTCTTGATTATCTAAGGATGAATTTACTTACACTACAAGATTGTAAGCTTTAAGTTTGTAGTGCCTCATGTGTATGATAGATTTATTGGATGGTGAAGCATGTTCCCACAAGATGATGAGGCTCCATTGCATTGTGTGACACATTTATATTTGAGTTCATGTTACATATGAAACCATATTATACCATCACAACATATGCATTTTATGGCCCCAATAGAGAACATAGTTATGACCATCTTAGAGCTCATATAGACCCATACATAGTATCTCCTCTTGTGAGATTGATAGCATTTCCTAACATAAGTATTTTTTTACCCAAGGAGTTAGTAGACCCATCCAATCTTCAAGTTGAGGGGAGGGACATGATGGTTAACACCATGTGCACTATATTATGAAGTGTTCCAATTACATTATTTGGGGAAAAATCTAAATCATCACCTATTTTGGCACATATTGATGTGTTGATGTACTTAATATTATACCCCATGATGATATATTGTAGTACATAGTGAGACTTTGGCATGTGTATTTTCAGTTGCAAGAGAGATGTAGGCCACATTCTAGAGGTGAGCTATAGTTTTTTACAACTATGTATCCTTAAATTATCTGTATTAATCATTAATTAATCATGGGAATACATGTATAATTAACACATTAATATTGCATTTCCTTTGTTTTTATAAAATGTAGATATTCACATTACTTAATGATATTGATTTTAGTCCATGGATTCTCATCCATTTGCGACAAATGGAGGAGACCCAATTAGTGTATGGTTGAATTAAAAAATAAAGGGTGTTGTTGAAGCTCCTAAACCTAAACATGATCCCAGACCTGGACATAATATAGTCACCCTTACTGAGATGGCCACTCAATCTATTGAGAAAGAAATAACTTCCCCATACCTTTTTTTTCATCTTTGTCACATGACAAAAGAAAAAAAAAGGCTTGGGCCCCTCTTTTTTTTCCTTTGAATCTCTATAGACTAGTATTTCAAGCTTCATATCATGACTTAGAAAAATTTCACTTTGAATAAGTCCCACACTCTTTCTAGAATTACGTCAAGTTTTCAATTTCTTTTCAATCTTTTGATCTAACCACTGTGTCAATAATTATATTTTCTATCTAAGCAAAAAACCTTAGAGTGGAAAATACTAGGATATAACCTTTCATTATAATAATAATAATAATCTAATTTAAAGGTCACGACCAATCCAAACACTAGATTGGTGTATGATACTCCCTTGTTTGTGGGACAAGGGACCCCCTCCGTGCACCGATTTGACTGCTAAAGTCTATGGAGGTGTACATACCCTACCCCCCTCTAGATTTGAACATGTGACCTCCAAGGAGGAAACACATGTTCTTAACCATTAGGCCTACTCAAGTTTAAATCCTTTAATTATATTATCTATATGAGTCTTTTTTTTTAAACGTGAACAATAGGATGCAAGTTCTATGTGATTAATGGAATTATATATAACATTTAAAACCTTAGATCCCATTTGAAGGAGAGATTCCCATTTTCTTTTGAAAAATGATTCCTATGAATTTTTATATTTATTATTAATATATAAATTTATAATTTAAAACATAATGATTTGTATTTAATTATTTTTTCTCTTTGAACTCTTAAAAAAAACACATATATTGTAGGGAATAAATGAATGATGTAAAAAAATAAAAACCAATCATATATAATTTATTAACAATAGGTTTATTATGAGTAAACATGTTACAAATTAGAATTTAAACTTGAGTGGGGAAGATAATATTTTCTTTACAACCACTCAAATTACATCCAATATAAAAAATTATTTATCAATTTCTAATGTTTATTATAATATTCATAAATGTTAATAAATTATTAAAAAAAAACCCGGATGGGGTGACACGCGACAGTTCCTTGACACCGGGCTTAGCACTAAGCCATAGCATAAATGTTGATGGCCGCCACCCACCTGCCCTGCATTTACGATGGTAGACGGCCATAAAAATAGTTATACGATTGAGGGACACCTCCCTCGCGCGAACACTCTTGCTCATAGCGCACTCAGCATGACAGGGTTTATGGATGGGCAGGTGACTTCGGCCTTTGGCAATTTGTTTTTTCATGTTCCTGGACAGAGTGGGTCTGCTCTCGCTTCGGCTCTCCTCATCATCTAGGAGCTCTGGTGCAGCCTTGTATCCCTCTTGTCCCGGCTTAATCCCATCTTGTTGCATCCTCACTGTATCGTCATCTATTCCCTGACAATTATGACCAGAAAGCGGGGCAGGCCTCGCCGTGGCTCAGCCTGGTATGCCCACAAGGCGCAGCGGCAAAGGAAGGAGAAGCTGGAGCGTGCTCTGTCGATGGCGACCTCCATTCTCCGAAAGAAGGCTCGAGCTGAAAAATTGGTTCTGCATGCCATCATTGCGGAGATAGGAGTTGGATGTATCAACGAAACCATGACAATTAAGCCTAGAGACAGGTAGGAGGATGGTTTTGCGGATGTGTTTCCCACTTGTTACGTGGAATAAATTCCGTTCATGGAGGACTTGGAAACCACCCCGGAACCCCAAGCCATGGAGGCGAAACACCAGGATGGAAGCGGCCCAAAAATTTCTCTGGCAGATGACATCCCCGGGTGCATTGTTGAGGAAATTCCTTGGCCGGGTGACTACATCCCCACCAGCCATGATATGTAGGCAACGTTTGAGGAAGAAACGCGGGATAAAACCAGAGCAGAAGAGAACGCGGACAAGAATAGCTCAGCGAGGAAGGAATAAGTGGATGGTGCAGAGCTGATGGAGCTCAAAGATGGAATTGGAGCGACCGTGGAATTGAGGGATGTATCCCTCAACGACGTGGGTAATGGCTTGTATGGTTCTTTCCTTCGTGCAGAGCATCTGGCTCTGGTGTTTGAACTCTGAGGCCACATGGCAGACCCGGAGCACAGAGCCCTTCTCATGGGCCAACGTTTGGACCTTCTCCTTGACGCATACTCCAATACTCCAGCTAAGCGAAAGTGCCCTCTCTGCGCATAGGCATTTTTCATCCCGGCTAGGTCCACGTGGCAGACAAGCAAGGGTTACAGGTCACCAGGTATCTAGGTCTTTTGTTCTTTTTCTGTTTCTTAGTTTTATCATGCTACTGTTACATGTTCACTTGGACTATAGCCATCTTTCCTGGTTTCCTCCGGGTAGGACAAATGTTATTTTGTTTCTTTGTTTTATCATGCTATTGTTATATGTTCTCCAAACTATGCTGGTTTTCGGTAAATGACAACATTTTTTGTGACTCAGACCTATATCTTTGTACATTTTGTCAAAGTTTCTTCGATAACTTAATATAGCAGGTTCCACCTTTTTTTACTCAAAAAAAAAAAAAATATTAAAAAAAACATAATATATAATAATTCTTATAAAACATAAATATCCATAATATAGGACCATATTTTCAAAACTAAATATAAAAAAATCGTTTTTAGAAAATGACATTTTTTCCACTCACCATGCTGTGGTGTAATTGATAACAAAAATGATATAATAATTATATAAATAATTAATCAACACTTTCAATAATATAATGGTCATAGTAATATTGATGATTAGTCGATTGATCTTAATATAAACCATATTATATAATGGTTATAGTAATATTACGATATTATATAATGGTTATAGTATGCATATCATTGTAAATTTTATTAGTAATGGATGGAGAAGATTTCATACATCAATTTAATGTTTAATTTAAATGATGCTTCTTCTTCTTCTTCTTCTCATACATCAATTTAATGTTTAATTTAAATGATGTTGTTGTTGCTGCTGCTGCTTCTTCTTCTTCTTCTTCTTCTTCTTCTTCTTCTTCTTCTTCTTCTTCTTCTTCTTCTTCTTCTTCTTCTTCTTCTTCTTCTTCTTCTTGTCGATTGATCTTAA
>ML780030.1:1014548-1033969 GCA_009831015.1 Picea engelmannii | reverse complement strand
ACATACATATCCTTTAGATTTTCAAAACCCAAGGTTTTGACCCTGAATTCCTGCAGCAATAAACACTTTCTGCTCAAGGCGTCAACTACCTTGTTCGCAGTCCCCGAAATGTGCTTGATCACGAATGTGAAATTTTGCATGTACTCCACCCACTTTGCATGCTTCTGATTCAGCTTCTCTTGCTGACTCACAAACTGTAACAAATTCCTTGGGTATGAGATAATGCCTCCACTTTTTCAATGCCTGGATAATGGCATAGAACTCTTTATCATATGTGGAGTACTTCAGTTTTTCATCATCCAGCTTCTCACTGTAATATGCAACAGGTCTGTCATCCTGACTTAAAACTCCTCCAACAGCATACCCACTGGCATCACACTTCACTTGGAAGGTTTTCTGAAAATCTGGCAACACTAACACTGGTTGCTCAGTTATCTTTCGCTTCAACAAATTGAAGCTCCTTTCAGCCTCTGTTGTCCAATGGAAAACCTTATGCCGCTTTTTCACAGTGTCCATCATTGCGGCACTGATTCCGCTAAAATTCCGAATGAATTTTCTGTAGAAGCTTGCAAAACCGTGAAATCTCCTTACCTCAAAAACATTCCTTGGCGATGGCCAATTCCTGATTACATTCACCTTCTCAGGATCCATCTTCAATTCATTTGTCGAGATTACAAAGCCCAAATAAATGAGTTTCGTCTGCATGAAGGAACACTTCTTCAAATTGATCAACAACTTTTCTTGCTGCAGTCTTCTCATCAAAATGGCCAAATGCCTCAAGTGTTCATCCTTTGTCTTGTTGAAAATTAAAATATCATCCAGGTATACGACCACAAATTTGCCAATGAACTCCCGCAGGACTTCATTCATCAATCTCATAAAAGTGTTTGGCACGTTTGTCAACCCAAACGGTATGAGCAACCATTCGTACAAAACCTCATTTGTTTTGAATGCCGTCTTTCACTCATCTCCCTCTCTCATCCAGATCTGATGGTATCCACTCTTGAGATCTATCTTGGAGAAGTAATTTGCCCCACTCAGGCAATCCATCAAGTCGTCCATTCTTGGCAGTGGAAACCTATACCTGATGGTGAACTTATTAATCTCCCTGGAGTCTGTACACATCCTCCAGCCTCCATCCTTCTTTGGACTCAGTACCGTTGGAACGACACCCGGACTCAGACTCTCCCTCACCAGTCCTTTATCCTGCAGATCATGTACCTTCCTTTTGACTTCCTCGTTCTCCTGAGGTGTCAACCTGTACGCTGCCTTATTTGGAAAACTTGCTCCGGGTATGAGGTAAATGTGGTGACTCACACTCCTCATTGGTGGCAACGAACGAGGTAGTTCTTCCACGATGATATCAGCAAACTCTCCAAGCAGTTCCTGAATCTCATCCGGTAAGTCATCCACTCTTGTGCTTGTTAGGACAATTCTCGGCTTCCTGACAACAAAGAATTGTGGATTCTCATCCTTCTCCAGCTCTGTGAGAAGTTCCTTCCCACTCATGATAAGTATGGCACTGCTCACTTCCGGCTTCACTTCCTTATCCTTTACCGGATGCAAGGTATGTGATTTCCCATCCTTCTCCAAGGTATAGGTGTTCATTCTCCCGTCATGAACCAAATTTCTGTCAAACTGCCAGGGTCTTCCCAATAATACATGACAGACATCCATGGGTATAACGTCACACATAATTTCATCCCTATATTCACCCATTTTAAAATTGACCAAGCATTGTTTTGTAACACATACCTGGTGTCCTTTCTGCAACCATGACACTTTGTATGGACTTGGGTGTCTGTGCATCTCCAGCGCCAATTTCTCCAGCATCTCGTTTGAAATGAGATTGTCGGTGCTCCCACTGTCCACTATGACCTTGCATTTCCAGCCCTTGGTCTTGCAAGCCGTCCGGAATAGTCTGCATCTTTGCGCTGTGTCCTCCATCTCTTTCTTGGGTTTCAAGAGAACTTTATGCACTATTAGTGACTTCCCACTTCCAGTATCTTCATCTTCAACATCACGCCTCTGTGCCTCAGCGACGTGAGCGTTTCCTCTATCCATCTTCCTGTCTGGACAATCAACGGCTTTATGTCCGTCTTTCCCACACGTAAAACATGTGATAACTCCTCCACGGCCTCTTCCTCTTCCCCGGGTACGAGGAAAAGTGTTGGCGTCAGCATATCCTCCTTGCTCATCACCTTGCTGCCTCCTCAGCTCAGAAATTTGTTGCCTCTGCTGTGAGGTTCCACCTCTTTCATCTTTTCCATGAGGCCTCTTCCAATCCTCCTTGGGCTTTTGAGTTCTCTCTTGGGCAACTGCTTTGCCTCTGGGTTGGCTTCTGCCTCGCCCTCGCTGTCCCTGCTTGCGGCTCAGCTTCTCCTCAGCTTTCAAAGCCATCTGGTACGCTTCCTCAACTGTTCGGATGGTGACCATGCTCAATTCATCCTGAATGTCATACCTAAGACCATTCAGGTATCTTGCCACCTTTTCGTCATCACTCTCTCGATGACCAGCTCGAATATTGAGCCTATAGAATTCCTCAGTGTACTCCTTCACCGTCATTAGCTTCTGTCTCAGGTTCTGCATGCGCCTGATCAGAGTGATCTGGTAATCCCTCGGAATGAACTTCGCCTTCATCTTGGCGATCATCTGATCCCAAATTTTGATCTTTTGTTTGCCTTTGGAACGCCTATCTGCCTGCAGCTCATCCCACCATAAGGCCGCATGTCCCTTCAGCTTCGTGACGGCATGCCTCACTTTCTTGTCCTCTTCAATGTCTTCATAATCGAAGTAGGTGTCGAGTGCTCAGATCCAATCCAGCAACTCTTCTGTATCCAGCCTTCCCTCGTAAGCTGGAATGTCCATCTTCATCTTCGAGTTCATCCTCGAAATAGCTCTAATCAGTCTTTCGGTTGATGCATCCTCTGCCGTGACTTCTTCAGCATCGTGTCCAACTTCCTCTTCAATCTCGGGATCACTGAACTCTGCTGCACCAACACCACATCTCTGGGTGGTCTAAATTTCTTCAAGTCTGGCTTGAAGATCTCTCATCTCTCGCTCTATCTCAGCATTTCCTGCTAGCCTACCCCTTCTTCGGGCATCCTTGTCTTCACGATCAGGTGACTGCCTCTCCCTCCTGGGTGGCATGGCGGATTTCTTCTCTCTACTACCAAAGAAAAGAGAAACTCTTTTCCGGCTCTGATACCACTTGACGCAACCTTCCCCTCACCGAGCAAGCCGCCCCACCAGGACCTTCTTCGCACACGGGCCCGAAGAGTCTAAGTACTCTTCCACTCCTCTCGAGATTCTTCGTCACCCACAGGACTCTCCTCAGCGATATCCCCTTCTCAAATTAGGAAATCGACGTTCGCGCTATCGCGAACCCTGTGTGCACGTTCTCATGCAAATCAAATCCCCGAACACCGAATGTCGATGGTCAACGGTCAATGCTCCCGCACGTCGGGGGTTTCCCTATCGGGATATCGGAGTATGCGATGTCACGAATCCTTGACACCACAAAGTCTCGAACCCCAAACTCTGATAGCACGTGCAGACTTGGCTCTTCCGCCTTCGAACTCCGGTATATCGCCACCTGTACTCCACTAGAGTCTTCAGGTCCCACACTACCACGTCACTTCGGGATTTCGCGGATCTTGAATCCATGATACAAGTTTTCTTCGTGGTCGAAAACCCCGAAACGCCGAACGCCGAAACCCGATGGACCTTTATCCTTCCGCACCTGTGCTTACGGGTTATCTCCCGCGCAACTCCTCCACGATCTGACGGTCCTCAGGATTTCGCAAAACTTCACTAGAATTACAAGTCGCCGATTCTCTTCCTCTTGAGAATCCTCCGGATTCCAAGCTTTCCCTTGGTTCAAATCTCTCCCAGGCCTGTTCCTACAATGCTTGTAAGGAACTATCCCTCCTGAGCTTTGTCTCTCTCTAACTCCTTCAGAGACTTCTCACGCACTTCCTGTGCTCGACTTCCAACAGCTCTCAAAGCGTTGAAGTCGTCTAGACCTGTGCAATCCTACTAACAGTAGTCCAGTCCTCCTTCTCTCAGACTCGTCTCTGAGATTTCAATTCGACCTGCACTCACCTGTACAGTTTGAATAACCCAACACCACTCTGGTCGATGAGAATAAAAGTTTAACTGTAGAGCCTCCTCAATGCACTCTATGCGGAGGAATTCAACTGCACTCTATGTAGGAATCTCCCGGCTCAAACAGAGAAAACAATTGGAACTTATTTCCTCATTCCCTCAGGTTTCGAACCTGATATGCAATCACATACGCAGCATATAGAAGATAAGCATATAAAGAAGCAAGTATGCAATAGAATAATATAAACAACACACAGAGATCAAACACATCCATGGGATTGAAATTACAGTCTTCCTTCTATTAACTCAATCTGTACATAGGTGTTCTTCACAAGTTCTTTGTTCTTCTCTCTCTTGCTTCTCTATCTAATGCTGAATAATAATCTCAATTATACAAGGAGGGTGCCTACATTCGTTTTCCCTCCTGGAAGTAAAAATTGTCTAATCTACAGCTAATTTCTATCTAACAGAATTAAAACCATTAAATGCCTTCCTATCCATAATACAATGCAAGTGCGCTCAGCTTTGAATGCCTTTAGTTAAACGGCGGCGCAACAATACCAAGGTAGAATTCAAAATTTGAGGTTTGTTGGCTTGTCCAACTGTTCTTCTCTTTCCACGCACTGGCTCGCTTGATGAAGTCGTAGATGCTCCTGCATCATATCTTTTGTAGTTGGGTACCTAACATGGCCTCGTTACCAGAACCCAATCTTTATTTTCACCAAAGTGATGTTCAGGGGGGGTGTCAAAGTTACTTCATACACACCTAGGATTTATTTTTCCTAATTTTTTTCCTTGTTTATTAGTTATAATTAGTCATTATCCGGTCTCCAATAATTTAGGGGAGAATATTCCACCTGGTGAATATTCTCTTTCAGTTGACACTTCAGTTTGACTAGTTTAGTTGAGTTTAGATGCTACATTAGTTTTGTCACCATGAAACATTGCAATCATCACGATAATAATTTGAACTTGCCTTGGTATTGTCACCAGATTGGTGCATTAGCCTTGATTTCCTGAGTTAACTACTCACTACTCTCTGTTCAGTGAGTTAATTGAAGACTAGTTGACTAGTTAACTCAACTAGGTGGCAGTTCACTCCCATAACTGCCTAAGAGACTAGACTAGGTGGAAATTCACTCTCGTAACTACTGGTGTGTGTCCAAATCAATCTAGACCACCACTATGGTGCATTTTTTATCCTCCATTCAAACTCATTGAGCTATACAAAGTATATCATGTGTAAACTATTCATTATTTACAACGGTTAATGAGAATTCTTCCATTCTTTCTCTCCTTCTTCTTCTTTCTCCAATTATCTCTGAAAATGTGTGTATTATTGTTTATCTAGATATATTATGTGCAATTTCATCACATTTACATGGTATCAAAGTTGACAAACTACTAAGAAAAATCTACACCAAAATTTATTGCAGGCACAAAAGATTGAAGACAATGGAAAGATGGAATTCCAAAAAGAATTCATTCTTACACCTTACAAATATTTTGCATGGAAGGAGAAAATATCCATACATCTCTGAACGAGAGGGTTGTATAGGTTAATCTTGAACACATATACATAATCGACATCAGCCATAGAAAAATCCAAGTACTTAAATCACATAGATGAGCCACTCAGAGTAATTTGTAGACTTATTTCTCCCGATCTCCTTTTTCATATATTTTCATGTAAGACTCCCAATGAAGCCTGGACCACCTTGGAAGGGCTCTTTGGAAAATAGGATGAGATGAGGGGACACATGTTGGAGGTGTATCTTCTCACATTGGATCCAAAACGCTTTGACAATATCCAAGATTTCTTTACAAAATTCAAGGATTTACTATTGCAACTCAAAGCTGGCGGGGTTGATAAATTGAAGGAGGAGAAACAAATGGTTCTTACCATTTTCTCCAATCTTGGTCCTAAATTCTCTGTATTTGTATCTACATTCCATACTGTCAGATTCGCCTCTGAAGCCACCTGGAATATTCCTTCTCTTGAGGACTTTATCGAATCCCTGACACAAGAGAAAACCAAGCTCATCAACATGGGCACAGTCAAAGGCCCAAGGGTGCATGCACTCATTGTGAATGATGGCAGCCACAAATATCATAAATATAAATATAAATATAAATGGAAAGCTCATGCACATCCGAAGAAGGAAGGGTACACAAAACCCTTCACCGATGCCTCTGGATCCAAAGGGGAAAAGGGAAGAAAAAGGGATAAATGCACATACTGTCACAAAGGATTCCATCCAGAATCTGCATGCATGCAAAAACAAATAGATCTAATGTCTTAAATACTTTAGAAAAAAAACCTTGGAAAAAGATATGAATTCTAAGAAAGACAATTCTAGCCATGCCTTGATTGCAAACAACTCCTCTCCCGATGCTTGGATCCTAGATTCAGGAGCATCAAATCACATGGCTACCTCAGAAGCAGTCTATTCTTCATTGGATTCATGCAAAGGTCCTCTTATTTTGATGGGGGACAACTCTTTTGTCGAAGTCACTGGCAAAGGAAGGATTGAACTCACCAATAGAAGCTTCGAGAATGTGCTGCATGTTCCCAAACTTTCTTTCAACCTTCTCTTCATGTATCAGATGATGAATTCCAGCACCAGAAATAAATTCATATTCACACCAAACTCTGTGGACATCTACGACATGAAAACCAAATCCAAGGTTGCTACTGGTGAGGTAAATCATCGGTCTATATTGTATACATTTTCTGAATTCATTGAACCTGATTCTTCTTTACTACTTACTCATGCTGACGAAAGTAGTAGGATATGGAACAAAAGGTTTGGACATTTGAATTTCATATGCATGAAACATCTTATCAAGAACATATTAGTTGATGGTCTACCGTACATCCATTTCTCCAAGGGAGTATGTGAGGGATGTGTTCTTGGAAAACACCCTCAAGAGAAATTCGACAAAGGAAAGTCTCAGCGAGCTTCCACACCTTTAGATCTGATCCACAATGATCTTATGGGTCCTTGTCTGTATCCATCCATCATCAAAGCGAGGTTTTTTCTCACTTTTCTTGATGATTTCTCATATTTTACTTGGATCTACTTTCTTAGGAAAAAATCTAAGGTCTTTCAACACCTCAAAGATTTCAAAGCCTTTGTTGAGACACAGTCCGGAAAGAAGATCAAAGTCCTTCAAACTGATAACAGGGAAGAGTATGTAAATCAAGAGATCCATAATATTTTCCATGAGGAAGGGATCCAGTTGCAGCATGCAGTTCCCTATACTCTATAGAAAAACAGAGTTGTTGAGTGGAAAAACATATATCTAAAGGAGATGTCATCTTGCATGTTGCATGCAAAGTCACTACCATAGAGACTATGGGACGAAGCACTTAATTGTGCAACATACATCCAAAACAGATCTCCTCATAGATCTATCAAGGATAAGACCACCTATGAGGCTTGGAGTGGCCTCAAACCAGAAGTGACCCACTTTTTCATTTTTGGTTCATGTGCATGGGCCCAGATTCCCTCTGGAAAGAGGAAGGCATGTGATCCATAGACCACTGAGAGAATTTTTTTGGGATACCAGGATGGTGTGAACGGATATCAAATTATTTATCTTTCCTCAAACCAGCTCATCATTAAGCATAGTGTCCAATTCGAGGAAAGTGTCGTGCGTGTACCTCAACAGATGCATGCAAGCACCTTCACTCTTCCACCTGCCCGACATGATGAGCATGCACATGTTGACTCTTCTTCAAACAAGAGTTCCTATTCAGAGGACTCAGATGATTCATATTCAGATTCAGTATAGTCAGATGCAGATTCATAGCATCTAGATGCAGTTGCAGAGCCAGAGAAGAGGCCCAAGTGGGCACAAACTACTCTTCAGGATGTAGGGGATCTCATTGATGATACAACCGTTACTAGGAGGACTCGATCTAATTTCAAGGAGCCTCCTGTTGCAGTAGTTTCCACTGAACCATTTCCCTCCAGGTATATTTTCTTGGTTCATTCTTCATATCCACAGTCTTATGGCGAGGTTGTTGGAAATCCCTTTTGGGAATCCGCCATGCAGAAGGAATAAAACTCCCTCCTCGAGAACCAGACTTGGGATCTGGTTCCCCTTCCTTTTGGGAGGAAAATTGTCAGATGCAGATGAGTCTACAGGACCAAGAGCACATCATATGAATAGATCAGTAGATACAAATATAGGCTTGTCACCAAAGGCTTTCAGCAGGTTCATGGTATTAACTATGATGAGACCTTCGCTCCAGTAGCGAAGATGGATTCCATACGATTGGCACTTGCCATAGCGGAAACCAACGGATGGGAAGTCCATAATATGGATGTGAAGAATGCATTTCTTCATGATGATCTCTTTGAGGAGATCTACATGGAGCAGCCCCAGGGATTTATGTAGGACTCATCTTTGTTTTGTCGACTAAAAGAGTCACTTTATGGCCTCAAGTAGGCTCTGAGGGCGTGATATGCCAATATGGATTCCTACTTGTTGTCAAAGAACTTTGTACATTGTAAATCAAACCTGAATGTCTACATTCTTAGGATGACTGATTCACTTCTACTTTTAGTTCTGTATGTTGATGATTTGTTGATCACAAGGTGCTCGACTTCAATGATTATTGCAGTCAAGAGGATTCTACATGATAGGTTTTTTATGATGCACATGGGTCTGCTACACTTCTTCCTTGGACTCAAGATCAGTCAATATGCATCAGACATCAAACTTTCTCATGCCAAGTATGCATGATATCTCCGTGATAGATTTCACATGACAGACTGCAAGTCTACTCCGACTCCTTTCCTATCAGGAGTCAAACTTGAGGATGGTAGGGAGACTCCACTGGCTGACAGCACACTGTACAAACAACTAGTGGGGAGTTTGTTGTATCTCACACACTCTAGACCAGACCTCTCATATGCATTTGGCGCAGTTTCCAGGTTCATGCAGTAGCCGCATGATCTACATTGGAAGGTTGCAAAGCGTATCCTTTGATATGTATAGGGTACCATCACCTTTGGGATTCATTATGCAGAAGAATATACATTATATCTCATCGGGTTACTGATTCCAACTGGGCTGGTGATAGCACTGATCGCAAGTCCACATCTGGTTACTCACTCAGTCTTGGTTTCGGGCCTATCTATTGGTCGAGTAAGAAGAAAGATTCCATTGCTCTATCTTTAGTCAAGGTAGAGTAAATAGGGGTAGTTAACATAACCATTCAGGTTATGTGGCTACAACACTTTCTCACTGAGTTGGGAATTTAATTTCATCCGTCAATCATCATCTGGTGTGACAACCATAACACTTTGAAGTTCTGTAGAGATCCAGTTCAGAGGAAGCAGATGAAGCACATCAAGATCCACATGCACTACATCCGGGACTTAGTACACAAGGGGATCATCGACTTACAATTTTTTCCTTCAGCAGAACAGACAAAAGAAATATTCACCAAGACCTTCACTGAGCAGAAGTTCCATTCTCTGTGAAGTCGTCTTGGAGTGAAGGACACAGTTTCCTAGAAATTGTAATTCTTCTTTTTACATACATTGTACTTTGATGGGGGGGGGGGTTTCCAATGAGGTTTTCTCTCTTTCCTCACTTTATTTTCAGTGTATTTTTTGTACTTGGGTACCTAACATGGCCTCGTTGCCGAAACCCAATCTTTATTTTCACCATAGTGATGTTTAGGGGGGGTGTTGGAGTTACTTCACACACACCTAGGATTTATTTTTACTAAGTTTTCTCCTTTTTTATTAGTTATAATTAGTCATTATCTAGTCTCCTATAATTTAGGGGAGAATATTCCACCCGACAAATATTCTCTTTTAGTTGACACTTCAGTTTGACTAGTTGAGTTGAGTTTAGATGCTGCATTGGTTTTTTCACTATGCAACATTGGGATCATCACCATGATAATTAGACCTTGCCTTGGTATCATCACTAGAGTGGATAATTATCCTTGATTCCCTTATTTAACTCCTCACTACTCTCTATTCAGTCAGTTAACTAAAGACTAGTTGACTAGTTAACTCAACTAGGTGGCAATTCACTCCCGTAACTGCCTGAGAGACTAGACTAGGTGGCAGTTCACTCCCGTAACTATTGGTGTGTGTCCATATCACTATAGACCACCACTATGGTGCATTGGTTATCCTCCAGTTGAACTCATTGAGCTATACATAGTATATCATGTGTAAACTATTCATTATTCACAACGGTTAATGATAATTCTTCCATTCTTTCACTCCTTCTTCTTTCTCCAATTCTCTCTACAAATGTGTGTATTATTGTTTAGCTAGATCTATTGTGTGCAGGTTCAACACATTTACACTCATTGGATAATATATTTGAGGTAGTATTGCCAGCTTCGTTATTCCTAATGTTTTATATATTGGCATATGTTAGGCTCCAATCTACTGATGTAAATTAGAGTACAAATGATTGTCAATCCGGTGTTTATAAAACTTAGAGGCACATCCAAAGTATATGGATTTATAGATAGATTTTATCTTTAATGGAGATAAACCAAAACCTATTCTAAGGGTTGAATATGGAAGAGATGCTAAGATTTTATTCAAAAGTCCTATTCATAGATCTCATAACAGTAATCAACAATTGTTTTTCTAAAGAGTATCAACAATAAGCATTCAAGAGATGTTTGAACTAGTTCTAAGATTTATCAAATGCTAGAAGGACAAAACTCTTATTCAAGAGTTGAATTCATTGTCTTCTTTCATTCATTCATTAGAAACTATCATCAAATTAAATCAAAAGTACTGAAAGCGTAAATAACTCAAAAAACATTCATGACTATCTTAATGCTTGAAGACAAACCACACATTGAATTCTTATTCAAGAAATCATTCACAATATGAGTAAGGCTTTGAAACATTAAGCATATGAATTATCTATGAAATTCATCTAACTACAAAAAGATATGAATCAAACTCATCTACAACAAGATCTAATCTAAAACATGTATCAACGATTACTTGAAAAGAACATAAAGAAAGAGTGTACTAGTTTGGCAAAGGGGGCTCTCCAATGCTTCACTGGTACGCTTGAGTTGTCTCAGCTAAGAAAGAGCTCCAGCAGCATTCACATCATCATATCATAGGCATTAACAGGAACAAAATGCAGAACTGATCTCAAGAGTGCAAATTCCAAAGTTTCTTCATTCACATCAAGGTTGTCTTACTAGTCTATGCTTAAGAGTATTTATATAAGAGTTTCAAAACTAAAAATGCTAATAAATCTCCTAAATATCATAATCAGATCCATAATATCCTAGGAAGGTCGAATGCCTCCTTCATATCCATAATATATGGCCAAATCCCATGAAAATCTAAAAATGTCCATGATTTAAGGCTAAAATAGGGTATTTTCTGCTGAAGTGGCCCTGTTTGACCAGCATTGACCGAACATCTGGAAGGCTCAAATATAGAAGATGATAGCTCATTATCCATCCTTTTACATTAGGGAACATGACCCAAGTCTTATATTTCACTAAGGTGTCCTGGAAGTACACAAACCTAGGAGCAATTACAAGATTTAGTCAAATCCTGTAATTTCTGATAAATTTTCAATTTTAATGCCAAAATTTAGAAAACTCAATTCTTAAGCCAAAGAATGATAAATATACCTTGCATAACATGTTTTATGGAAAATATGGAATGAAATGAAGGAAAAATGGATGGATATAGAGACAAAAGTGTGGTTTATAGAGCAAAAAGGAAGCATAAAAATGTACTCAACATCCCCCCCAAGAGGAAGTCTTTGCATGTCCTCATGCACAAAAATGTCCCTGAACCTCTGTCACTGATCTTCTGCCATGTTTCCACATTCACCTGATTTGTATGAAGTGCTTTCATTCTTTGATATTTCTCTTTATATGCCTTTTTCTGTTGGAACCACTTATAGACTTGTTTGGAGATTAACTTGTTCTAGTTTTGAAGCTTCTTATTCTTATTCTTCAAAGTTTCATTCTCCTTCTATGTTTTATGGATTTGAGTTCTTATCATTTCATTCTATGTTTTTATGTATCTTTCTAGGACTTCAATTTCCTTGATTTTTCTTTTCATTTTCCTTATTTTCTTATTTTTCCTATCAAGTTCAAATGTGGATGTACCAGCCACTTCTTCCATTTGAGGTTCTTCTTTCTTGTCCCTGATTAATTGTTCCATAGATTCTCTCATTTTTTCATATGTGGATGTTTCCTGTTCTTCAAAACCATCATTTCCCAATGATTGTGCCTCTAGAGTCTGAATATGTTCATATTGTGCTTGTTGTGCTTCATCATCATTTTCTTGTATTTGGTCCTTTTGAACTTGTTGGCATTTTATTGATTTCCTTTCATATGTGGTAAAAATATTGTCTTTTTCCTCAAATTATTTCTCTTTTATCACCATACTTCTTGTTCTTCTCCTCCCCATAGGCGGTTTTGAGCTTGTTGCCTTGGGGTTCTGTACTTCTTCCTCATCATCAGTCACAACTAAAATTTGTTCCTCTTCTTCTTCCTCCTTTATTGTTTCAAAACCATTTTCAATGATAAACTGTTGCCAAGTTAAAATTTTCTTCTGTAGCTCATATATAATGATCATTTTAATTAAACCACAGTGATACAAACTCTTTTCTGTGTTCCTTCCTTGTTTCTGGACAACCTTAGCCATCTTAGAAAGGCTTTGTAATATAAAATAAGGCATATATTGATTTCACAATCACATTTTAAGTGTTGTAGTAGTTAAATGTGATATAGGTAGATGATGCTCAACCTTCCCTCACAAGTTATAAATTTATATATGAGATATGCTAATTCATCCCAAGGATGAATCAACCAACTCCTTGGAATTCCCTTCTTCCAATTTACTGCTGCTACCTTTGACCTGGAAATAAAAGTTGCCCATGATTTATCTTTGAAATGCTTGGTTTTGAAATATCTCTCTCCTATTTGAGGAAGTACAGTGACATGTGCAATGCTATCTTCAATGATCCTAATGGTAAGGTTTCCAACAATATCCCTTTCCCCATCAAATGAGTGAGCAAATTCTAAAGCAACTTCTTCACAAAATCCATCAAATTTTTCATAGAAACCTATCCACTATTTTTGCTCCAAAATTTGTATACAATCCCTATGTATTTATGATGTAACAAGCTTCCCTGGTTCATATCTAGATACCATACTTCCAAGTTTTAAGAGAAAAACCTAAAATATTTCCATTGTTTATAGAAAGGAGGTTTAAAAGCTTCAACCCTGCAATTCTTTTGACCAAAATTTTTAAAATTTCAGACTCTGTTTGGATTTAATTCTATGCATGGTCTTCAATAAGATTTTATGTTCAATAAGAAAAGGGAATCTCTTATTTTTTAAATTCCTAAGCTGTTCTCTGTTCATAAAAATTTTTATGCAAGGGCATACCTGGTAATTTAAAAAAATTCTCAGGCTTCTTGTTGAATTCTGGCTCAATTTCCCCTCTTTCAATTGGCCTCTGCTAGAAATGAACTGTCTTGTTTTAAAAATGTACCACAGGACAATGAATTTACACTTGGCTGTTCAATTATTTGAGTTCGGTCTTACCTTCAGTGGACGAATCTTATTTGGATACATTCTCTGCCTTTTCTCACCACGTATCTCCTTCAACCTCCGTGATTTCTTCCACAGAACGAAAATGTTGTATGTTGACAGTGAAATTGTCAACATACAATTCGTTTTTTATCAGAGAATTTCGAGATAGGAATGCGTAGGAGGGAACAATGTGCTAGAGCATAGGGATTTGGGATGGCAATGGCGTGGTGAAACAGAGCATGCAATTTTGAAATGGAGGTAAGTGTATGCAGAGGTGTGTCGGTGGTTCGAGTCTGGGGAGCATGCAAGTGAGACACAACCAATATGAAAATCGTTTGAGTCATTTTTCTTTTATGGAGGAAAAATGTTGGAGGAGACTTTAAAAAAGGGTCTTTATTTTGAAAATGGAGTGTACAACGATCATAGCTGAAGGTCATGCTATATTTGTACCTTTGTACTTCTTTCTTAGTTGCCATCATTATAAGAAATGTTTTTTTTTTTCTTTTAAAATGTGTTCACTTGACTTATAACTCCCGAATTCGTTTCCAACCTCTTCATCAAGCATGAACCCGTCTTCTTATGACCCCTTTTTAATGTATATGCAAACCACCTTTAATCTATGCAACAATACTTCAGTATGTGTATGCATCTTATGTCTTCAGAAACAGAGCATTTGACAACTCAAAACAAACAATGTGTTTTGTATTTGAAACCCGATCCCTCCTTATGACTCCTTTGGAAACCAAAAGTGGTTCCTTCAAGTACCATTTTTAATGCTTTTGACGATGAAAATGGAGTGATGAAAAGATGATGTAGGAGAAAGGAAAGATACGATATTTATCATTGCTTAGCTTAGGAAGAATTTCTCAAATTTAAAGCATTAAAAAGGAAAATATATACTAACTTGTTTGCTCATTCTGTTTTTCTTGACTGAAGCTGGATGGAATGTTGTTGTAAGTCTTCAATTTCCTCTTGTATTTCTTTTTCTTAGTATCTCAGGTCCCTCTGCTGATTGGAATTGATTTTCTTCCCATGTCTCTTGCTAATTGAAATTGATTTTTTTCCTGAGGTCCCTCTGCTGAATGAAATGCATACTTCTCAGGTCCCTCTACTGAATGGAAATTGATATCTTCCTCAGGTCCCTCTGCTGATTGGAATTGATATTCTTCTCAAGTCCCTCTACTGAATTGAATTGATATATTCCTCAGGTCCCTCTGTTGATTGAAATGATATCTTCCTCAGGTCCCTCTGTTGATTGGAAAGGATAATTCTCAGGTCCCTCTGCTGAATGGAATTGAAATTCCTTCTTTTTTTATGCATGCTGTCATCTGTAGAAAGCTTGAAAGGTTTTCAAAATATATACCTTATCCCCCTCAACCTTATTTATTTACTTGTCCTCAATTCTCAGAGATAAATGTTCGTGAAACTTTTGAAGCTGAAAAATGAAACTAGAAGTTAATGATGAAAATTATATATATTGAAGAATTTTATTTTTTTTATGTCTGGAGGAATCAACAACTAGTTGGGCACGTGCTCGCGTTACATGTGGCCGTGTTATCCAACTGCTACCAATATAACCTCCAGGTGTTCCCACGAAGCCCCTTACACAACACACATTGTAAGCCGGGGGTAATTGAACTCAAAACCTCATGGAACTTCATTTTCACGACACTTGCCAATTGAGTTGCCCCTCGGGGGCTATATATTGAAGAATTTTGGTTGGCCAATGTTACTTGGTTTTCCAATCAAAATTCGAGTTTATATTGTGCCAGTTTCCTGGATTTTCACAACTAAACTCCCTTTTTTCTTTTTTCCTCTTTTTTTTCTCTTTTTTTTTATATATTTTTTATTATTTTTTTTTTATATTTTATTTTTTATTTTTTAAGGAGAATGTGAAGGAGACACATGATTCTGTCTCTCCAACACTTCCATCTCATTCTGTTGAGATATCTGCTGCAGAAATTCTTTCTTGTTTATAGGCTTATTGTAGAGCTTTAGCCTACGTCCATTGACTATGAATGAGCTTGCCTCATCATCTATTGTTTGTATTTTGACTGAGCCATTGTCATATACTTCTGCAATCTCATATGGACGAAGCCAATGAGTTGTAAATTTAGCTTTGAAATATTTGAATTTTGAATCAAATAACAAAGCCTAGTCTCCTTCTTTGAATTGTTTCTTCTTGATATACTTATCATGCCAATGTGCCCTTTGTTGTTGTATCAAAGTGTTATGTTCAATTGTTGCTTGTCTCATCTCATCCAATTGATTTAATTGCATGATCATCTCTTTTTGTGCTTCGAAAAGATCTATTCCTAAATCAGTTGCTAGTTTAAAAGTATGAATTTGAAATTCTATAGGTAACAAAACTTGCTTACTGTAGACCAACTGATAAGGAGTGAACCCAATACTGTTTTTATAGGTGATTTTGTATGCCCATAATGCTTCTTGAAGCTTGTCTGACCAATCTTTTCTATGTGTTTGGATTGTCTTGGTCATGATTGCTTCTAAAGTTTTATTAGTAGATTCCACCTGTCCATTTGCTTGTGGATGATAGGGTGTAGATTTCTGATGCTTGATCTGATATTTTCTTTCTAAGTCTTCCACCATTTTAGAAGTAAACTGTGCTCCTTGGTCTATTAAAATCTCTCGGGGTACTCCAAATCTGACAAATATTTCTTCAAAGAGGAAGTTGACCACTGACTGTTCTGTAGCTCTCACTAATACTTTGGCTTCCACCCACTTTGTAACATAATCAGTACATACTAGGATGTACTGCTTCCCCTTTGATGGTGGATTTATTGGACCAATGAAATCAAGAGCCCATTTTTCAAATGGCTCAATGTGAACTTCTGGTTTGAGAGGAATCTCATCGGTTGGAAGTGGCTTTCACATCCTTTGGCAACTATCACAACTTTGGACATATTTCTTGGAATCTTTGAAGATGGATGGCCAATAATACCCTAAATTGAGTATTTTGTATGCTGTCCTCTTATCTACAAAATGACCACCACAAGGTTCATCATGGCAAGATTTTAGTATTTCTAAAATCTCATCTTGTCTTACACATCTTCTAATTATGAGGTCATATCCTATATAAAAGAGATCTCCATCAATCCATGTGTATCTAGCACTTTGTTTAATTATCTTTTTTTTTTCTTTGGATGTGAGAGATGGAGGTAACATCCCTGATGATAAATAGTTGGCTATATCATCATACCATGGAGTTATAACTGAAATTGAAAATAGGTTCTCATAAGGAAAATTATCTAAGACAGGAACAATCTCACCAGAGGTTTTTAGTCGAGATAGGAAATCAACTACTTGATTTTCCTTTCCAGGTTTATTCAAGACTGTGATGTTGAATTCCTACATCAATAACAACCATCTTGTTATCCTGTCATTAGTAATAGGTTTGTTCATGAGATATCTTATGGCAGAATGATCTGTATGGATAAAGACTTCATAACCAGTGATGTAGTGACGAAATTTATTCACAGCATGTACTACTGCCAACATTTCTTTCTCCGTGACTGTGTAATTCAACTCTACAGGGGTTAGATTTTTGCTAATGAAGTAAATAGCATAAGTCATAAGATTTTCCTTTTGACCCAATGATTCCCCTATTGTAGTATATGATGCATCTGTAGAGATGTGAAATGGCAAAGTCCAATTAGGCCCTCTTAATATAGGTGTTGTTGATAGCTTGTCTTTGAGCTTCTGAAAGGCATTTTGACAATTTGTATTCCAATGAAAATGTATATCCTTTGCAAGTAATTTGAATAATGGCAAAGCTATTTTACTAAAATTTTCAATGAATCTTCGGTAATAGCCTGCATATCCAAGAAAACTTCTCACATCTTTTTGGCTGATTGGTTCCGATAGATTTACAATGATTTGTATTTTTGCAGGATCCACTGTTATTCGTGATGATGAAATATGATGACCCAATACTACCCCTTCAGTTAACATCATAAAACATTTTTCATTGCTAAGAGAAAAATTTGCTTCTATGCATCTTATTAGGACTTTTTCCAAGTTTTTCAAGGATTTGTCAAAAGAATCACCATGCACAGAGAAATCATCCATATATACCTCTACACATTCATGTACTAAATCAACAAAAATGGCCAGGACTGCTATTTGAAAAGTAGCTGGAGCATTACATAAACCAATAAGCATATGTACCCCATGGGAATGTAAAAGTAGTTTTGTCCTGATCCTCTAATGCTATATTGATTTGGTTATAGCCACTAAATCCATCTAGGAAGGAAAAATATTTTTTCCCAGCTAGTGAATCTAAGACTTGATCTATGAATGGTAACAGAAAATGATCTCTAAGTGTTTCTTTATTCAATTCTCTATAGTCTACACAAATTCTCCATTTCCCATTTTTCTTAGGTACAACAACTAATGGAGAAACCCATTGATTGTCAGAGATAGGGTAGATGAATCCTACCTTTAATACTTTTTGTAATTCTTCTTTGACTACCTCTTTCAATATTGGATTCATTCTTCATTGTGGTTGCCTGAGTGGTCTTATGTTATCATCTATGTATATATGATGAGTGCATGTTTCAGGATGAATCCCCTACATATCAGTATATTCCCAAGCAAATGCTTTATGATATTTTTTCAATAGTGTAATCAATTGTTCTTCCTGGGATGGTTCAAAGTTTGTGCCAATATTCAAGTATTTCCCAGGACTAATTTCAATTATCTTGCTTTGAGTATTTGCCATAGAGAGATAACTGGAAAATTTTCATTAAATGTTGACTCTAAAGAATGAATTGTGCAATTCTCTTGAAAAGTTTGTCCTAAGATCTCATCTGCAACAATGTATTTTGTGTCTCTTAATTCTTCTGAGATATCTGGTTCATAAATGAAATAGTCTAATAGATCTTCATTGTTTTCCTCTCTAAAATCAAAGGCTTGATTAATACTTAATATAGGTTGAGTTACTTCTTCCTGTTGTTGCTTTGTTTCATCAAGCCAAGGTAATTAATCTATTACATAAGGTTTTTGAGCAGGAGGATAAAGTGTGATTTGTTTCCTTTCAGTTCCATGTGAGATAATCATATTCCATGTTCTACAACCGATGAAAGCATCTGCTATGGCCAACCAAGGTCTTCCAAGAATCAATGGATGGCCTCCTAGATTAGATTTTGGTTAAGGACTAGGAAATCTACTGGATACTCCCAAGAATCCAAAGAAACTGTGATATCTTCAAGTATACCTTCAGGAACTACTTTAGATCTATCAGCTAATTCTAAGACCATAGTGGTTGGTCGAAGATTTTGCAGATTCAAATGTCTCATTGTCTCTAATGTCATCACATTGATAGTTGCTCCTAAGTCAATTAATGTTTTAGAGATTGAAAAAATGTTGATTGTTATGGTTACCATTGGAATTCCTGGATCAATATATTTTTCGATTGAAATGGTATTTGACATTAGGCCTGCTAGATTTCCAATTACATGAATTGTTGGTGGATCTTTCCTTATTTTGTTAATTTTCTTTGAACATAATTTCTTAATTTCTTTTGTATAGATTGGGATATCCTTAATAGATTGCAATAAAGGAATTTTCACACAGAGATTTCTTAATTCATCTAAGACATCAAACTCAGGAAGAGAGATTGGTAATTTCTCTTTAACCAACCTTTCTGGAAAAGGAGGTGTTTGGATATTTAATGTTTTACCCTTCTGGATTTGATTGTCTATTGGTAGCTTTTCTATGC
>ML780030.1:999708-1012483 GCA_009831015.1 Picea engelmannii | reverse complement strand
AAACTCATCTACAACAAGATCTAATCTAAAACATGTATCAAAGATTACTTGAAAAGAACATAAAGAAAGAGTGTACTAGTTTGGCAAAGGGGGCCCTCCAATGCTTCACTGGTACACTTGAGTTGTCTCAGCTAAGAAAGATCGCCAGCAAAATTCACATCATCATATCATAGGCATTAACATGAACAAAACGCAGAACTGATCTCAAGAGTGCAAATTCCAAAGTTTCTTCATTCACATCAAGGTTGTCTTACTAGTGTATGCTTAAGAGTATTTATACAAGAGTTTCAAAACTAAAAATGTTAATAAATCTCCTAAATATCATAATCAGATCCATAATATCCTAGGAAGGTCGAATGCCTCCTTCAAATCCATAATATATGGCCAAATCCCACGAAAATCCAAAATTGTCCATGATTTAAGGCTAAAACAGGGTATTTTCTGCTGAAGTGGCCCTGTTTGACCAACATTGACCGGACATCTGGAAGGCTCAAATCTCAAAGATGATAGCTCATTATCCATCCTTGTACATCAGGGAACACGACCCAAGTCTTATATTTCTCCCAGGTGTCCTACAAGTACACGAACCTAGGAGCAATTACGGGATTTAGTCAAATCCTGTAATTTCTGATAAATTTTCAATTTTAATGCCAAAATTTAGAAAACTCAATTCTTAAGCCAAAGAATGATAAATATACCTTGCATAAGCTGTTTTATGAAAAATATGGAATGAAATGAAGGAAAAATGGATGGATATAGAGGCAAAAGTGTGGTTTATAGAGCAAAAAGGAAGCATAAAAATGTACTCAACAACATATCCAAAGTTTTTATCATCTACGGTCTTTTTTAATTTGTACTATTCACATTGAAATGTTTAGATATCTAAAGATTATAGTGATCGATAATTCGTTGACTTTATATTAGTTTGTCATTTGACTACAATTTTTTGCATAATATCTATTGTTCGAACTACATAACTAAAAGCATTATTTTTTATATAATAAAAAATCCCTTATATGTCATGATCTCATTGGATAATAGATTTGAGGTCTTATTGCCAATTTCTCTATTCCCCATGTTTTGTATGTTGGCATATCCAAAGTTTTTATCATCTACGGTCATTTTGAATTTGTACTATTCATATTGAAATGTTTAGATATCCAAAGTTTTGAGCATGGATAATCAGTTTTTTATTAGTTGACTTCATATTACTTTGTCCTCTAAGTAAATTTTGTTTGCATAGTCTCCATTGTTCGAACTATTTTTATTATTATTGTTATTTTTTTATTTTTTTTATTGTGTACTTAGAGAGGCATTTTCATTATTGTGTATGTAAACATGCCTGCCACACTGCATTCTTCCTTAAATGTTTGCACAGTGCAAGGTGCTTTGACGGTTCTGACAACGTTAAGTGCTTACCTAACGGGCCTCATAGCCTTAAATTTTTACTCAACATGCATCTTACAATACAATTTTCTCTGATTTTTGGATACAGCGTTGTCTGCAGTGAATTTGGGAAATATTGTTCTTCACCGGCATTACTGGTTCACTGGTTGATGCTTGTTTGTTGGTTCGTTTGATAATGCTTATTGTTGTTTGATTCAACTTTTCAAAGTTGAGGTCCTGCAGCTACAGTTGGACCTCTTAGTGCTTGTTCACTGGTTTGTTTGATGCTTGCTCTTGTTTCCTTCAACTTTGCAAGGTTGGGGTCCTGCATCCACAGTTGGACCTGTTGTTGCAGTTTGCATAGTTTGGAGCTGTGATTCTGTCATTCCTCATTCATTGGAAAGTTTTGGTTCCATGGTTTTGTTTCTATTCCTTGTTTCTTCTTTGCTATTTGCATCTTGCAAGCAATAATTTTCAATACTAGGAATCCCTAGGTCAAAATCCTTTTGCAGAACATCTTTATGTGTGACTGCTACAGCCATAATCTTGTCCTTGTTCTTGAACGTCAATGTTCTATACAAAACCCACCTCTGTCACAGACATAGTGACATATAAAAAAGAAAATCCAATTTTTCTCCTCATTTTTCCTGGTCCTGAAAACCATACATTTGGTGCATTTTTCCAAGTCTGTTCCCTTCCAAAATCCCTTGTTCCTCTTTGAATGTCGATGTTGGACATAGAACCCACATCTGTTGCAGCCATGATGAAATATAAAAAAGGAAATTGAATGTTCTCCTCATATTTTATGTTCCTGGAAACCATATGTTTGGTGCATTTTTCCTAGTTTGTTCCCCTTTGAATGTCGATGCTGGACACAGAACCCACATCTGTTGTAGCCACAATGAAATATAAAAAAGAAAATTGAATATTCTCCTCATATTTTTTGTTCCTGGAAACCATACATTTGGTGCATTTTTTTTCAGGTTGTTCCCTTCTAATCACATATGCCAACTTCCACGTGCTAGATATCGTGCCATAGCTCTTTCAAAAATAGAAATGCAAAGGGGTTTAGAAAACGAATTCAAAGTTGTCATTGTGGGGAAAGAATCTGTCAGGACCTTGTGAGAAGGCATGCTTTTATTCCTTGGATCAAAAACCCCATCCACCTGTTGGTTTTGTGTTGTCGTTTATGTCTTTCAAAGCATCTTCTACCACTGAAATGCTTATAGGATGCACACGTGGAATATGTTAAAAAATTATATGCCTTGAATACTTCGTCTTTGTGTTGAGAAAATTTATAGTGTTATTTCATTTGCGTTGTCTCTTATGTTTGGTTCATTTTTCACTGTATGTTTTTTTCTTAGTCATATGTTGTAGTGACTAGGGGGATTGGATTTTACAGGAAGAATGTTGAAGGATACATAGCGGAATTGGTATGTAGTTCCGCACTTATAGTTTTCTTTTTTCTTTTTTTCTTTGTTTGCATATAAACTAAATATAGCTAAGAAACATCTTGAAAATCACAACTTAAGAGATGAGTCAAGTAATAGATGTTGACTCCTATGAAATAGATACAGACTCCATTGTACATGACACCATTGACTAGGTATTGCATAACAATGGGATTTTTAGATTGGATGAATTCTCGTATACTGTAGGAGATTGCCTCTTCGATGCATTTCAAGTTCTATTTCATTTTTGTTATTCCTCGTCCGACCTGTGCAATGGATTGATAGATTATTTCTTGGTTTGTTTAAAAAATGGTGATGTTGAGGCATTCGAGTCGTATCAATATGAATTGGCATCTGATTTTCTTTGCTAGTTGCATGGAATACATGATGTCACTGCGTATTTTTCAAAGATGCAGTTGTATGCATATGCAATTATGCCTGCACATGAGAGGGGACTTTGGGGAGATACATTTTATATACGGTGGTTGTCCAAGTGGTTGAATATATCAATTGGAATATGGTCATTGACAAGAAAAAAAAGATATCAATTGTTCAACAAAACCACATCTAGTGATCCATATTGCATCTTGTTCCATGATGTCTATCATGTCAGTGGTCATTATGAACCACTACTCTATAGAAAATTATCCATATGCAATCTTGGAGGACCTCATATTTACTTTTCCCTCATTTGCAAATACCTTGAATCACATTGGAAACGAATTATGCATCGTATACACTCTCATGGATTGCACATAGCGACAATTGTTGCATCTAGTTGTGGAGATAGTTTGTTCAATGCAATTTTCTATTTGGTAGCAATAGAGTTCAATGTGCAGTCATTGCGGCTTTACACTGTATAATCCTTTTGCAATGCAATTATAGGCGGTAGGCAACATGATTTTAGCTTCTTGCATCAACACCTTTCACCATATCTCCTAGAAAGTATGCTGACAATTAGAAGTTGGAAACAATACCTTGTAAATATGGAACTACCATATGAGAAAGGAAATGTAGAGGGTGGCAGATTCTGTTTGCAATGGCTATCTATCATATTCAGAGTAAATATCCAGGTATGGTCGACTCTATCGGATGGTACTGTCCATTCTTGTTGTATTGATTCAAACTACGATTGAAAAATTGACATCATCTCGTTGAAAACAGATACGCCACATATCCATTATAAACCTTTGATGAGAAATACTACTAGTTCAGGGTCCATTTTCCATGCCACCCAAACCACATTGAATCTTCATATGCGTCACATGATATTTAATGCAAATGAAACTCCTCCCATTTGCAATGAGGCCATACAGAGCTTAAACAAAAAATGTAGACTAAATTATCACAACTTGAAAAAGGTCATACGTGAGACAAAAAAATACATTGGTAGTATAGTAAATTCTACTAGTTTAGGATCCAATGTCAATGCCACCCAAGCTGCATCGAATCTGCATAAGTGTCGCATGCTATTTAATCAGAATGAAACTCATCCTAGTTTTCATGAGGTCATCCAGACTTTGAACAAAAAACGTAAACTAACTTATCACAACTTGAAAAAGGTCATACGTGAGAGAAAAAAATACATTGGTAGTATACAAAATACTACCATTTCAGGATCCAGTCTCAATGCCACCCAAACCGCATTGAATCTGCATAAGCGTCGCATGATATTTAATCAGAATGAAACTCATCCCAGTTTTCATGAGGTCATCCAGACCTTGAACAAAAAACGTAGACTAACTTATCACAACTTGAAAAAGGTCACACGTGAGAGAAAAAAATACATTGGTACGCTTCCTTCTAGACATAAACTCACATATCACAACCTAAAAAAAAAAATCGTGCACAACAGAATCACATTTTCACATTTTCTGATGAACATAAACATCACATGTCGAATGACAAAGAACATCGCATTTTTCATCATCGAGATGGTGAGGACGTAATGCTCATAAGAAATGTCGACTCCACCTCCAGCATGACTTGTCAATAAGTGAAACTAGTTTCCAGTGGCAAGCATAAGTTAACCTACCACATCTTGAAAAAATAGATACGTGAGAGAAATAGGTATGACCACATATCCCACAATGGTCATGGTACTGAACAAGAGGAAAAAATCACATTTCGTGGGCTAGAACCAACACCATGCACTGCTACCAATGAAAACCAACAAACACATTCTATGCATACTTCCCTAGGGAAGAAAGATGCAAAGCGAATCTATATGAAACAAATTAAAGACAATCTTTCCATTGCATGTGAAATTTGCGATCAATTGAATTTTACAAGACACACTAAGTATTTCACGCCTGATTTGGAAGAAGAATACATCGGCCTCACACTAAATGATAAAACATTTTTCAGTGGCAATATTTGTCTTCGATGTAAATTATCACTTGAAAATGGAAAACTTCCTCACTTTGCAATGCTTGACCAAATAAGATGTAATACACCACTAGCAGATGTAAGTTCACTTACAGAACTTGAAGAGAGATGTGTGTCTCTGCGAATTGCATTTACACAAATCAGACCCTGGGGCTATAAACGACCCCAAATGGGATTAATAATATCAATTATTAGTGTGTCTATCCAACTAGATGTTGTGCAAAAAGCCTTGTCACAATTCATTAGCGATATAATGACAATTCTTGTATATCTCAAAAGATGCTTGCAATACAAGAATGCATACCAGACAGGTAAAGTGCGTGTGCATGTTGTCATGAAAGCATTAAAATAATTATGTTACAGGGCCTTGTACAAAGCACAAAACATTTGTATAAATGAGAACTGGAATAGTGTTCTTGGAGAAGGGGATGAAAGCTTTGCACATACTCTCGAGTCTTCTAGTGAATTTGATACAAGCGATGAATTGGAGAACAAAAGACTCATTGAAACATTGATACATGGATTCACTGACTCACATCGCATTCGTGACTTGCAAGAAAAGGTTGTCGAAATTGCACATGCTGAGGGGAAACATCCATTTGCAATATTCAAGGACAAATTTTCTGAAGAAATGAACTTCCCAACACCATTCTATGGAGATCCACAGCCTAGTGACATTACAAAACAATTCAGCTACCATAAAATAGTTTGATGGGAACTACTACATTCAAGTGGTGACTTCTCCTATCACATAACAATTTTTTTTTTCAAAGCAATGCGCATAATAATTGAGCAAGTGTTTTCTTGCATGTGGGTGCGAATAAGAACTGGCCAGCTACAAGGAAGAAAGTTATTGGCCAAAGATGTCAAGTACAAGCAAACCTAGAAAAAATCCTGAAATCTAATATTGGATACATAGATTTAAAAAACAAATGCATCTCTCCTGACTATTTGCAACAAAACAAGAAAAGCATTTTTGCAATGATCGGACAATTGGAACCGCCAACATTTTTCATCACATTTGCAAGTGTAGAGCATTGTCGAGATCTGTTGGTGGCTATGGTGTCTGCATTGTATAATAATAGGAAAAGGAAAAACCAAATTGATACACTGGAAAATGATGAAATTGACTACCTCATAAGAAAAGACCCAGTAACATGTTCTCTCTACTATAGACATAGAATAAATACTTTGAGGCAATTGATATTCCATGATGAAACATTTTTTGGAAAAATATCGGACTACTTTTTTGTGACTGAGTTCCAGAATAGGGGGAGTGAGCATGACCACACACTGTTGTGGATAGTGGGTGCACCGGTCTATGGAAATGACAAAAACTCACAGATTGAGTAATTTGTGGACAAATACATAAGATGCAACACAAATCATTTGGATCTAGAACTTGCCAAATTTCATAGACATTATCATACAAAAAGCTGTAAAAAATGAAAAAAATCATATTGTAGATACAACTTCCCTGTGCCGCCAATGAGAACAACAAGAATCATCAAGCCACTTAGTTTAGAGGACAATGTTGTCATTGAGAAATCTAAATCCTTGTTCCCATTTCTAGAACAATGAGACGTTGATGAGTTAATGAGCTTCAACGACTTCTTGACATAGCTAAATCTAATAGAAGATGAGTACATCCAATGCATACATTGTACACTTAAACAACCAACAGTTTTCCTTTAACGAAAAATTCCCCATATTTGGAACAACAGTTTCTCCAAGGACATGTCAGTTATGTGGAATGTAAATACAGATGTGAAGTATGTCCTCAATTCATATGTTGCAACATCGTACTATACCTCATATATGAAAAAGGTTGACAAATCTATGACAAGTGCATTCAGAATAATATGCAAAGAACACGAAAGACGTCATATTGATGCTATGAAAATGATATGTACGCTTGGAAATACATTACTTAATCTTCAACAAATTTCTGCTCAACAAGAATTCCACATTGCACTTTCCCTGCCCCTCAATTTTAGTTCAAGAAAATGTGTCTTCATAAACACATATCCACTTGAGAAACACACATTGTTTCTTAAACCAACATCTTTGATAGAACAAGAGCCTGACAATTTAGAGGATGTACTATGTCACTCTATTATTGATTATTATCTCCATCATCCATCTCCTATTAAGCATATCTTCTTAGCAGAGTTCATATCATATTACAAAAAAAATGGTGCACCCATATCAAAAAGAAAAAAACCCTTTGTAATTCGCTTTGTCAACTACAACAAACATACTGACTATGAAAACTATTGTAGAGAAAAACTTATACGTTTTGTTTGATCAAAATGAAAAAACATTAAAACATAACTTTCCTACATGGGAAGCTACGTATATTTCCTCTGAGTCTATAGTATAAACCAATGAATCTAGATTTACATACAATGTTAATCCAACATGGGGTGATCTAGAAAGTGCAGTTAATGAACTAGAAAACCCTGACAATGTTGATGAGACGTTCACAAACTGTAAAACAACTAGAACTCTCTGGGAGTCCTATTCCTTGTAAGACGATTTTCCTCATCCTCAAGAAGCCGACATTGAAAAACGTATCAATCTTGGTTTTCAAGTCACAAAACATCCTTTCCTTATTGAAAATAACGAATACCACAGAGTCAAACATCTGTTGAATCGAGAACATCAAACAATTATAAAGGACATTGTGATTAAAAAATGCTTGAACATGCACACTCTTTTGCACTTGTTCCTTATAGGTAGGGCGGGAACATGCAAGACATTCACAGTGAAAGCACTATTCCAAATGCTTATACAAATCTATAATTCAAACAATTCCTTTGATCCTGTGAAACCAAAGGGGATAATAGTTTCATACACAGGAAAAGTTGCATATAATGCAGGTGGAACAAGAGTCCACTCTGCATTTTTTATGCCTTTTAACAAGTCACAGTTTCTTCCACTCATCAAGGAAATGTTAGATACCTTGTCTAAGCTTTATGATGAACTGCAAATTGTCTTCATAGATGAGGCATATTTGATTGGAATTCGCTTCTTGTATTCCATTGACAACCAACTAAGAAACATAAAACATGTGCACGCCAAATACTTTGGAAACATTTACATGATATTCTGTGGGGATCTTTACCAGGTGCAACCCATCAACGATTCTTTGATATTTGAACAACCTATATTCAATATGAAAACAGTGACGTGTGACTTCTATAAAGACAATATAAAATTATTTGAATTTCATACTACAATGCTCCAGACAGATGAAACATTTATTGCAATTTTGATTAGAATGCGGACAAACAACCAAACACATGATGACATAACATATATCAATTCAAGGTGCATGTGACCTGCACCAACAGACCCAATGTTCCCTTACTCGTTCTACATGAATAGGGATGTTGCAATGCATAACAGGTACATGCTATCGCTCATGCCTAGCGATGATATCATCATCAATTCAATTGACCTCAAAGAAGACAACCATGGAAATGTACCACGTCATGAACATACAACCACTTTGCCTTTACAACTTGTCCTGAAATTAGACATGTTGGTTGAAATATATGCCTGTAACTATGATTCACGGGATGTCTTGGTGAATGGTGTAGATGGAATACTCAAAATCTATTGCAAAAAAGAAAAACTTGATGTCCCCTGGATTAAGTTCCATGAGCTGCATATAGGCCATCGACAAGCAAACAAGTTGGCTTATCTATATAATTCAAACACTGCACATGATTGGACAACTATCTTACGAATATCAAAACCAGTATCGACATCGACAAATATAGGTCAACTAAAGATTCAAAAACAGTTTCCAATTAAACTTGCATGTGCACGTATAGTCCACAGATCGCAAGGACTAACACTTGATAGTGTTGCATTTGACCTTGCTGGAATTCGAATACATGGACTTGTATACACAACACTGTCTCATGTCAGAAGTATAGACTCCTTGTATTTACTAAGTTCTCTTACAAAATATAACTTCAAAGTCAAACACAAAGTTGATATTGAGATGCAATGCCTTAGGACTATTGCAAAGTGGAATCTACAGTATGATTACCAATCCACACAAACAAACTCATCTGTATCAATTCTCTCACTTAACACACTCCTACATGCACACATGGATGATATACTCAACTACTATGACATAATGCAATCTGATATTTTGTGCTTGCAGGGAACATACATGACATTATGCATGAAAACCAGGCAATTTCCAAATCACAATTACATATCAAGTTACATTACACATGGGGTGATGATATTAGTAAAAAAACATGTAACAATTTTGGAGTATATGCATTTCGAAGAAAACAATGTCGAGATGGTGCTCGTAAACGTAATTCTCTATGGATCAGAAATTGCAATACTGAATCTCTATGATGCTCTGCATGAAAAATTCTCCAACATACTAAATGTTCTTTCCAATGCATTAGAGCATTTGCATCTGAACGAAACCATTGTCATTGTAGGAGACTTCAATAATGACATGCTACAAAATAATGCTAGAAAAAAAGGATTGGAAAACTACATGTGCAAATACAATCTTTGCTTTCTTTTGGACAAGATAAACCATGTACAAAACACACTTATTGACCATGTATGGTCGAATGTGCCCATTTCTCAATACAACGTCTTTATCTTAGACACATACGAGTCTGATCACGATAAAATTGGTATTGCACTTGAATTATGAAATATACATCAAACATATTGCAAAATCATATTTCTTTGTTTCAAAGCATATCTGTCTAGCTTGTTGCAAAAAACCAAGTTATCCAACTTCTTAGTTTTCCTTGGTTTGTAACTGATTTTCGACACAAAAAAAATTTACACAATTTTTTTTTATATACACATACATGGATGAAGAAAAAAAAAAGTACATTATACTAACACTATCTGTTAATCTATTCCTTTTATTCTATTTTATTTATTGTATGTACACATTCCTTGTTTTTTCCTTACATATCAACTTACATTCATGTTCATTTTGTTTTGTACTTTCTTTCATTGAAACAAACATGAAAACTGGACAAGGCAAAGAACTCTTGACCGAAAATGTAGAAGAATACATACAAAGGTGCATACTTCTACCCATATTCCATATCCATTTTTTTTTTCATTTACTCTATCTATACTTGTTCCATTGGTTTGCAGCTCTTCTGTTTTTTTTTTTTCTTAGATACTGCATATGTTCATGTATATTAACTTATCTTCATGTCATTTGTATTTTTTGTGCCGCTATCTTGAAATAAATAAATTTGTACTCCATCTTTTTTTCATGTGTTCCTATGTAGCAACTTGCCTTCATGTCCATTGTCTTCTTTGTATTGCTACATTGAAAAAAGAACAGACTAATTGAACACGAAGATGGAGCCTTATGTGCCACACTTGAGAAATATGGAGTACAATATTCCAAAAGGTACGGCTACAGTTGTGCCACAACAAATACAATGTGCATGCCTAATGCACATCCATATTGAGTATGAACAATATACACATGTTCATAGCCATTGTTTCAGAAGTGACATGGACATGGGTAGTGAACCGTCGCAAACATCATCACAATGACAATGTGAAAGGTAAGGATTCATAGATTATGCTCTTGCTATGTTTATGAAAAAAACATCCTCATTTATGTATTCTTCTATGCCATGGTAAATATGTTTATGTCATTTACAACACATGTTTTTTAGTTCACAAGAACTATCGACAAGTAGAAGTGAAACGTCCATCATAGTACAAGGTCCAGAGACTAAGAGGTATGGTTACAAAACTCTGATATGCATATGGTGTCCAACTTGTGCATATATTGGAGCTTGTTATATTTTAAAATATGCTTGAATGTAAGAATGCCACGTCATATATTTTTTCTATTTCTTGTTGAGATAGATATAAAAAACATCTCTTTTAACTTGAACCAGAGTCTGTTGAGCTCCAACTATATTCCATGGCTGAGAATGTTTTTCCCATAGTTGATATGTTTCTATCGCTTCATAATTATCAGACTAAGTGTTGTTTTTTGAGGCATACAATTATTTTCTCCCTTTCATTTTCCTCTTTTATACTTACCCGTTTTACCTTTTCTTCTTCCCCTCTATTATCAGTTTTTGGTTCTATACTTAGTCGCATATATATGCTCGCGGGTACCCGTGGTGGCGGAGTGAAACATTATATATCCATCTATATATTCACATCACGATTCTAACCGATCGTCATTCGTTTTAATACTTAGACAATTTTATGGCCACGAGTTCCCACATAGGCACCATCGAACTCTCATGCCCTGTGTTCGGGGTATAGATGTTGCACCCAAAAAATTGGTGATATACAATTCGATGCTAGACTCCTCGAACTTCCAAGCCTCACTCTACCTATGATGAATCCTTCTAAATGCTTTCATATGAGTGTGCCAAGTCATATATTTTTTCTATTGATTTTTGAGATAGATATAAACAACATCTCTTTTATCTTGAACCAAGGTATGTTGAGCTCCAACTATATTCCATGGCTGAGAATGTTTTTCCCATAGTTGATGTGTTTCTATCACTTGATAATTATTAGACTAAGTGTTGTTATGTGAGGCATACAGTTCTTTTCTCCCTTTATTTTTCCTCTTCTATACTTACCTGTTCTTCCCTTTTCTTCTTTCCCTCTATTATTTGTTTTCGGTTCTATACTTAGTAGCATATTTATTCTCGCGGGTTCCCAGGGTGCAGAGTGAGAAATTCTATATCCATCTATATCGTCACATCACACATCTGCTGAGATTTGTTCGTATTCATACTTAGCCAATTTTATGGTCACGGGTTCTCACGTAGGCACTATCGAACTCTCATTCCATGTGTTCAGGTTTACATATTGCACCCAAAAATTCGGTGATCTACAATTCACCCCCAGACTCCTAGAACTCGCAAGCCTCACTGTACCTACGATAAATCCATCTGACCGTCCTGCCTTTCCATACTTAATACCAAGTGTTTTTGTGTGACGCATAAATTTCTTTGCTCCCTTAATGATACACTTGAACTTTTAAGACTTAGAAACATGTATGAATGTTTAAATGTTATTGAATGATGATGGATATGATGCGATCTATTATGTGAATGTAAATTTTATGAATGTTTAAATGTTATTTGGATGATGATGGATATGATGGGATATACTATGTGAATGAGAATCCTATGAAGGTTTAAATGTTGTTTGAATGGTGTTGGATATGATGCAATCTATTATGTACATGATAATTCTATGAATGGGTAATGTTAATTGAAGTATAGGATATTATGCGATCTATTTCTAACTTGAAAACTTTGATGTTAAAGTTGTTGGTACATGGATACCGAATTGAAATTATGGTTGTATGCAATTACATGATGATAATGCATAGATATGTATGATTTTGTGTTACAGACTAATCTGCAGGTCATTGGGCTATGAAATAGCCAAGGGATAATGATAATGGAAGTGGATGTCATGACCACTGACCGAGAAACAATATGGTATGAATATTTGTATGTGAAATTATATTGGTTTGGATGCAT
>ML780030.1:967502-991394 GCA_009831015.1 Picea engelmannii | reverse complement strand
ATGTATATATATATATATATATATATATATATATATATATATATGTATATATATATATTGTTTCTAAATATGGCATTATTGGCATTTAATTCTAACAGGTCATCATGCATGAACTGTATAGATTTTCATTGATGGGCAAAAGGATCGAGGAGATTTCCTATTGATGTGCATTAAACCAAGATTTGTCGAGGGGTTATATTATGCCTTACAAGTGTTGATTTAAAAATCATGAAATGTCATTCTCATGTCGTGGCCTTCGCATGTTCATGAAAACTCCAATCCTTAATTTCTCTTCGTCGTACCTGCCACCTTCACATTTCTAAATATGTAATAAATAATCTTTCCTACTAACAGTTCATCATTAATCAACAAAAGGCTCGAGGAGATTTCCCATTCATAAGAATTTAACCAAGATTTAGTGGAGAGTTACAGTATTGGCTCTAATTGTTCATTTAAACCATCATCTTGAGGAAACCAACATTCTCATAAACCTATGGCATCATATCAACAACAGTATTGTCGAGATACATTGAACATCCTCAGGCATGAGGACTAGAACTTCTAGTAGTCTAGGGCATATTCTTATTACTCAACCTCTGTCACAAAGAACCAAGTAATTTGGACCTCCAGGATTTCTCATATAGGTTGTGTCCCTGAGGTTTCTGACTGTACAACTTGGTCTCTTAGTGTAGCGATAAATTTATTTCAGAAAAAATAATTATTCCCCTACAGGACCGCTCTTTTGTTTCTTTGTCACCTCGGCTCTTCTGCCAGATGCTAAGATTGTTGGAGCCAACATTGACGTTCAGAGGAGAAAATTGCAAGCAGTTCCTAGAAAATCATAATAACGGGTTGGACCTCTTACCCCATTATTTGGAAACCCGCTTCTAGTTCCTGAAGATATTACAAGCTTCCGGGTTAGTTCATTTAGAAATCCATTTCGCAAAATTGCCCAGCTGTTTACAAGAATAATGAGACAAGATTCCACAACAATTGTTTCCCAGATGGCCCTTTATATTTTGTATTTCACAGTCAACGAAAAATCCATTTTTTATTGGGGCAGTTTAATTTCCCACGAAATCTATTCCCAATTGTCAAGCTTCAAAAGGGAAAATAAATTTTATGTGTCATCCTATTTAGTTTTTTCAATAGCGCATTCCTATCAGATTCCACAACTATCTCTATCCAAGAATGTCAACTGTGAATTTCACCCAGTAATGTTCTGGTACCAGGCCTTGTGGAAGAACAAGGGTTCCCACTATTTTTATGAGGTTTTTAATGGATTCTTGTTTGTTTTAAATATTTTTTTGTTAGGAGAAGATTCTCCCCGCATATCTGAACAGACAACTAGTTTGTTGGACAAGAATGGGACACTCAAACATTTGGATAATTACACTGTCATAAGAATTTTGGCTCCACGGAACAACCTACTCTCCTTCCATGTCACATTACAAACATAATGTTTGTTGTAGAAGTAGAATGGAAATATAACTACTGGTTCCTTCTGTTGCAAACAAAGAAAAAAAAATAGTTCATTCCTCTGCCTTGGAAAGTAGGGGAGTTCATGTTGAAAAAAGTCAACAAAATTTACAAATTCGCAGCACATTCTAGCATATCCAACCTGATATGTGCTAAAATCATAAGAGGGTTTGACCCCTATAATATTTTTCGACAACATTTACAAACACTTGGTCTCAACGATTGTTTTTTAAATAAACACCTGCCCAAAAATAGAGATAGTTGTGGCAACGGTCCTTCCTCTGATGTTGACGACATAGATACAGTGAAAATATGCACTAAATTGTACACACAACATGGGAAAGGCCCCGGTGACAAGAGTGTTCAATTGGAAAATAGCGCTCCAAAAAGTAAAACATCCTGGAGCATCGCTCCAACGATCCACCACAACAACAAAGAAACTCAGAGTTCTTCAAACAAAGGAGGAGGTAACGACCCTCCTCACTCTAAAATTGATAGTTCTCACAAGTTTCCAGAAGATTTGAAGAGAAAAAACAATGTGGGGCAGGCAGAAGAGCTAAAAATTCAGAGTGAGAACATGGAACTTGACACTGATCGAGATAGCATGATCTGCTTCCTTGATCAGCCCGGAGATACCATCCACCATAGCCATCCAATGGACATATCCATTACGGAAAATTTTGACGAAGATTAATCCTTCTTGTTCCAGAGCATTGTTTTTTATAGCCAGTCCAAAAAATTAATAATTGAAAAAAAAGATGTTAAAAATAAGAAAGGAAAATCTCGTTCAGAGGTTCACCTTGCCAACATGTGGCCATCCCAAATCTGTCAACTTCACATCGTGAGTGGAGAATCACTTCATGATTCCATTGGAGGCATTGAGACTGAGAATTCCAGACTGAAGGATCGGGTCAAGTAATTGGAAGATGCTTTCATTCCTATGCCATTGCTTGTCGATCCTTTGGCAATAGCCATGCCTGCCACCCCTGAGCTAACGTAAAAGAATCATCCACCTTGATCGTATCCTGTAAAGGATATGTGGAGAATAATATCAAAAAAAGAGTGGAATAGGTTACCCAAGCGTGGAAAAGATCACAAACCATCACTTCCCTTGGAACCAGGGCACACAGTTTGCTTGAACATTTGCAGGCTGAGTTAAAAGATAAAGATTTTTTTTTTTTTAAACGATCATTCCTTTTGGCACTATTGTCAACAATATGACAAAAACAAAAAGAAGAGAACAAGATCTTCCATCCAAAAACCGGATCGTTCAATTGAATGCATGTTGGAAAGAAAAAGTGAAGAACCTGCATCTCATTGTTCGGTCATGTGAACAAGCCATATCGAAGAAAGATAAATTATTCACAAGGCTATCAAATATAGACTTAGCTAGGAAAACCAACAACTTCCAAGACCCTTACTTAATCGCAAACTCCTTGCCCTTAACCAGGAAATAGTTCGATATACAGGTTGCTATGTTTAAGTCCTTGTCTCTAGAAAAGTTTTAAAGCATCCTTCAATTTGATCAAGCTCACGTCCAGGACTGGCTAGTCAAATATTCAGTACAAAATGAGGAAATTCATCAGGCTCTCTGTAATATTTCTATCGACTTCTAGGAATTAGAAAACAATCTTTTCAACATAAAAATATGGAATGAGATAAACGTCGCCCCAATGAGAAGTTGCATTGAATAATGGCACAAAACACAATTGAAGCAGGTCGTCCACGAAAGGCAACATGCAATTGTCAGGATTCCAGCAGTCGTCGACGACATCATTGAAACCGTAGTCGTCAGCGACATCAATGAAAGGACGGACGCAAGCAAATAGCCAAAGGCCTCACTGTAAGTTTATTGATCACATCCTGCTTTGTTTATCAACCGTGTTATTCCACTTTCTTAAATATAGATGTGTATGCAAACACTTATACCTTTCCATTTATTTTTTTTGCAAGTATTTCACTCTATCTTCTTTCTACAATCCTGTTTCTTGTACATATTTCTATAATCGTCCGCAGGAGCCCTAATCCCAGTCTACATGACAAACACATTGAAATTCCGATTTATATGTAAGAGACTTTAATTTTTTTGTATATTTCCAATTTTCCAGTAGTATGTAACGAACTTTTATTTTTTGACATATTTCAAATAAAAATGTTTTCTTATCTCCTTTTACATTTATGTTTCATACATTCTTATCTTTCAACAGTCTGTATGACAAATGCATTTAATTTTTTATATGTAACATACTTTTAAATTTTTATATATTTCAAATAAATGGTGCTCTGCATTGCAAGCATCATTTACTTATACCCCTTGTTCACAAATGCATTTAAATTTTTATATTTCTTATCTCCTTCTAATTTTATGTCTTCATATATTTTTATCTTTCACCAGTCCATATAGAAAATGCATTTAAATTTCCAAATTTATTCTTCCACTGTCAACAAATTTGTACTTTCTTATATACTTTCAAAAAATAAATGTTTGTTATATACCTTCAAAAAATAAATGGTGCTCTACATGCCAAGTGTCATTTAATTTTGCCCCATGTTCCGTGATATACATGTTGCACACAACATTTTCATGATATACATTTTGCAGCAAACACTTCAGTCATTTACAATTCAACCCCATTTTCCACAATTTTCTTTATAACCATGTTGGCAGGGACTACATTGCCACACATGCCATACTTTATTCTTCTACATAGTTTACAATTCTCTAAATTCAATTCCATCTATACACTCTTTTATCTTCTAGGAAGGTCCATAATATCAATTGATAAAATGTTATAGTATATATTTTCCATTTCATTTTAAGAGTAATCATACTTTTACTTTATAACAATGATAGTATTCTTATGACAAGGTGACAAGGTGCTTCCTTGATTTTGACTAGAAACTCATAATTCTTAGGGATTTTTGTGCTAATAAACATTAACAAAATAAAAGTTATGATAGTTAAATCCAAAAATATCACTTATACTCATTTTTTGTATGCCAATAATAAATTAGAGGAATCTTGGGGTGGTGGGTATTGGGGGACAATTCATGATCCCTGAGGAAATGAAGTTGCTAACTTTTCTTGGGGTCTAGGGAAAGTGTCAAACAACTTGGCAGAATTGTATGCATTATGGTGCAAACTCAATCTGGTGAAGAAGGAATTGGAAACCTTTTTGTAATATATGATTCATTGATATTTATTCAAGCAATGATTGACAAAGGAACCCCCTTTGGCTCTAAAATATCCTCCCTTCTGAAGTGATTCAAGTAATTAGATCAATCCTTTGAGAAAATTTACCTTTTTCATGTAAAAAGAGGGCTCAATGAAGAAGCGACTAGTGGACCAAAAAGGTCAAATCTTTCTAACAAGGAAATCTTCATTTGAATGGGGTGGATCAAATTCTTCAAATCCCTTAGTTTCATATATAAAGGGGCCTTAATTATTAATTTTTTGGGGTCTTTTTGGTCCATAAAAGGCTTGGGCATGATCATGATCCAAAGGCCTAAGTTAAAGTTTTGATCCACTTCTTCATTCATGAACCCGACTTGAGCTGGTGAGTACGACAGGACAAGTGAAATGTGGCCTCATATGATCTCACATGCCAAATCTCCTCTCACGTGAGTTAGAAATTACTCCACATGTAATGAAACTAGCATAAGTGGAACTATCGTCAGTTGAGAGCTTTGGTGAATAGTTGTAGTTACAATAGAAGTTTAGGGAATCATTTGGTTTAGACCTACATAAGTAAGGGGCAAAGAAGGGGAGGGAAGTGCAAGGTTGGTCTTGGAGGTGGTGGTAGCAGTGTCAATGCAAGAAATGTTTGTAAGGATTTCCATGAGATCTTTGGATTCAAGTTTTGATTTGGTGGCAGTGATTCTCTCAAGGAACTTGAATGATGTAGGCCAATATCATTTTTCTCTATGCCTAATCATCCTAATTTCCAAGGAGAACTCTCCTCATCCCCGTTGCTAGGAGGGGATTTTTGTTTTGTGTAATGGTCAACCCCGAAAATAAAGAGTTTAAACTATTTATGAAGAGGCAAAAAGAAATAAATCAGTCAAATAGTCAAGCTCTAGTGTCCCTCTGAAAACAAAATTGGAAAATATATAACAATCCCTAAATTCCCTCTCAGCCAATATTATGTCTCTTATTCAACAATAAAGGATTTGGTATGGCTCCATGGAAGTCAAATGTGGGTATTTGCAATATCTGTTGCCAGCTATACATATGAAATATCTTTCGTTGATGTCAAATAATATGGGTGATGGGAAGTGGGGAACAATAGAAGATGGCATAGTCAACCAAGTTCGAAACCCAATGGATATGGAAGAATCCATCCCTCCCCACCTAGCTGAGGAAGGAGAAGCACATGATAGTGCACACTCTCAAATCATGCATGTTTTTCAAGTATGTTTGTCTTTTAGATTTGGGATGTGTGGCAACATAGTCCCTACCAAAGAGGTTAGAAAGAAAATTGTGGAAAATGGGGTCGAATTGTAAATGACTGAAGTGTTTGGTGCAAAATGTATATCATGCAAATGTTGTGTGCAACATGTATATCATGGAACATGGGGAAAAAGTAAATGACGCTTGGCATGTAGAGTACCATTTATTTTTTGAAGGTATAAAACAAACATTTGTTTTTTGAAAGTATATAAGAAAGTACAAATTTGTTGACAGTGGAAGAATAAATTTGGAAATTTAAATGCATTTTCCATATGGATTGGTGAAAGATAAAAATATATGAAGACATAAAATTAGAAGGAGATAAGAAATATAAAAATTTAAATGCATTTGTGAACAAGGGGTATAAGTAAATGATGCTTGCAATGTAGAGCACCATTTATTTTGAAATATATAAAAAATTAAAAGTCTGTTACATACAAAAAATTAAATGCATTTGTCATACAAACTGTTGAAAGATAAGAATGTATGAAAACATAAATGTAAAAGGAGATAAGCAATTTTTTTTATTTGAAATATGTCAAAAAATAAAAGTTCGTTACATACTACTAGAAAATTGGAAATATATAAAAAAAAAAAGTATGTTACATATAAATTGGAATTTCAATGCGTTTGTCATGTAGACTGGGATTGGAGCTCCTAGGGACCATTAGAGAAATATGTACAAGAAACAGGATTGTAGAAAGAAGATAGAGTGAAATACCTGCAAAAAAAATAAATGGAAAGGTATAAGTGTTTGCCTACACATCTGTATTTAAGAAAGTGGAATAACTGGGTTGATAAACAAAGCAAGATGCAATAAGTAAACTTACAGTGAGGGTACATATGAGGCCTTTGGATATTTTCTTGTGGTTGTCGTTTCATTGATCTCGTCGACGATTATGGTTTCAATGATGTCATTGACGACTGTTGGAATCCTGGCAATTGCCTGTTGCCTTTCGTCGGCGACCTGCTTCAATTGTCTTTTGCGTCATTCTTCAATGTAGCTTCTCATTGGGGCGACATTGATCTCATTCCATTTTTTTATGTTGAAAATATCGTTTTCTAATTCCTAGAAGTTGATAGAAAGATTACAGAGAGCTTGATGAATTTCCTCATTTTGTACTAAATATTTGACTAGCCAGTCATGGACATGAGCTTGATAAAATTGAAGGATGCTTTAAAACTTTTCTAGTGACAAGGCCTTAAACATAGCAACCTATTTATCGAACACTTTCCTAGTTAAGGGAAAGGAGTTTGTGATTAAGTTAGGGTCTTGGAAGTCGTTGGTTTTCCCGGCTAAGTCTATATTTGACAGCCTTGTGAATAATTTATATTTCTTCGATATGGATTGCTCACATGACTGAACAATGAGATGCATGTTCTTCACTTTTTCTTTCCAACATGCATTCAATTGACCGATCTGGTTTTTAGATGAAAAATCTTGTTCTCTTCTTTTTGTTTCTCTCATATTGTTGACAATGGTGCCAGAAGAAATGACTGTTTTTAAAAATAAATTTTCTTCATCTTTTAACTCGGCCTGCAAATGTTCAGGAAAACTATGTGCCTTGGTTCCAAGGGAAGTGATGGTTTGTGATCTTTTCCATGCCTAGGTAACCAATTCCATTCTTTTTTTTATATTATTCTCCACATATCCTTTACAGGATGCAAGTTGGGTGGAGGATTCTTTTATGTTGGCTCTAGGGGTGGCAGGCATGGCTATTGCCAAAGGATTGACAAGCAATGGCATAGGAATGAAAGTGTCTTCCAATTACTTGACTTGATCCTTCAGTCTAGCATTCTCGATCTCGATGCCTCCAATGGAATCATGAAGTGCTTCTCTGCTCGTAGTGTGAAGTTGACATATTTGGGATGGCCGCATGTTGGCAAGGTAAACCTCTAAACGAGATTTTCCTTTCTTATTTTTAACATCCTTTTTTTCAATTATCAATTTTTTGGACTGGCTATCAAAAACAATGCTCTGGAACATGAAGGATTCATCTTCGTCAAAATTTCGGTAACGGATATGTCCATTGGATGGCTATGGTGGATGGCATCTTTGGGCTGATCAAGGAAGTAGATCATGTTATCCAGATAAGTGTCAAGTTCCATGTTCTCACTCTGAATTTTCAGCTCTTCTGCCTGCCCCACATTTTTTTTTCTCTTCTTCTCTACTAGAAGCTTGTAAGAACTACCAATTTTAGAGTGAGGAGGGTCGTTATCTCCTTATTCATTTGAATAAATCTGAGTTTCTTTATTGCTGTGGTGGAACATTGGAGTGATCCTCCAGGGTGTCATACTTTTTGGAGTGTTATTTTTTGATTGAACACTCTTGTCACCGGGGCCTTTCCCCTGTTGCGTGTAGAATTTAGTGTAGCTTTCCACTGTGTCTACGTCATCGACATCAGAGGCGGGAACGTTGTCACCATTTTCTTTGTTTTGGGGCAGGTGTTTATTTAAAAAACAATCGTCGAGGCCAAGTGTTTGTAAATTTTGTTGAAAAATATTATAGGGGTTGAACCCTCTTATGATTTCATCATATCTCAGGTTGGAGATGCTAGAATGTGCTGCAAATTCGTCAATTTGTTTGATGTTTTTCAACACAAACTCCCCTACTTTCCAAGGCAGACGAATGAACTATTTTTTTTTTCTTCGTTTGCAATAGATGGAACCAGTATTTGTATTGTTGTGCTACTTTTGAACCAAAAATTATGTCCATAATGTGACATGGAAGGAGAGCAGGTTTTTCTATGGAGCCAAAAATTCTTATGAAAGTGTAATTATCCAAATGTTTGAGTGTCCCCTTCTTGTCCAAAACACTGGTTGCTTGTTCAAATATGCGGGGAGCATCTTCTCCTAAAAAAAAAACTTTGAAAATAGACACGAAGCCATTAAAAACCTCTTAAAAATAGTGGGAAGCCTTGTGCTTCCACAAGGCCTGGTACCTGAACATTACTGGGTGAAATTCACAGTTGACATTCTTGGACATAGACAGTTGTGGAAACCGAAAGGAATGCGCTATTGTAAAAACCAAATAGTACGACATATAAAATCTCTTTTCCCTTTTGAAGCTTGACAATTGGGAACAGATTTCATGGGAAATTAACCTGTCCCAATAAAAAATGGCTTGTTCGTTGACTGTGAAATTAAAAATATAAAGGGCCATCCGGGAAACAGTTGTTGTGGACTCCTGTCTCGTTATTCTTGTAAACAGCCAAGCAATTTCACGAAATGGATTTCTAAAGTAACTAACCTAGAAGCTTGTAATATCTTTAGGAACTAGAAGTGGGTTTTCCAAAAAATGGGGCAAGAGGTCCAACCCGTTATTATGCTTTGCTAGGAACTACTTGCAATCTTCTCCTCTGAATGTCAATCTTGGCTCCGAAAATCTTAGCATATGGCGGAAGACCTGAGGTGACAAAGAAACAAAAGAGCGATCCCACAGTGGAACAATTCTTTTTTATAAAATAAATTTATCGGTGCACAAAGAGACCAAGTCCTTACAGTCAAAAACCTCAAGGACACAACCTGCATGAGCAATATCGTAGGTTCAAATTACTTGGTTCTCTGCGGCATTGGTTGGGTAATAAGAATATTCCCTGGACCACGGGAAGTTCTGGTCCTCGCACTCGAGGATGTTCAATTTATCTCCATAGAACCGTTGTCAAGTTGATGCCATAGCTTTATGAGAACGTTGGTTTTCTCAAGATGATGGTTTAAATAAACAATTAGAGTCCATAATGTAAATATTCGCTAAATCTTGGTTAAATTCTTATGAATGGGAAATCTCCTTGAGCCTTTCAGTGTTTAATGATGAACTGTTAGTAGTAAATTTTATTTATTGCATATTTAGAAATGCGAAGGTGGCGGGTACGGTGAAGAGAAATTAAGGATTTGAGGTTTCGTGAACGTGCAAAGGCCACGATGTGCGAATGACATTTCATGATTTTTAAATCAACACTTGGAAGGGATAATATAACCCCTCCCACCCACAAATCTTGGTTTAATGCGCATCAATAGGAGATCTCCTCGAGCCTTTCTCCCATCAATGACAATCTATATTGTTCCTTCATGATGACCTATTAGAATTAAATTCCAGTAATTTGATATTTAGAAACAATATTAGAACTAAATGACAAGTGTGAAGGTGACAGAGATGGCAGAGAGAAAGGAAAGAATGGAAAGATCTGAAAAGTGTTCGGATGGGATTAAGAAAAGGGTTACGGGGATACTGAGGACAGGTGAGTGTTGCACGGTCAAATTTTATGTATCGAAAGTTTTGAGTGCAAAATGTGTAAAACGAAAGAGATGATGATGGGGTAGTTCAGTGGTGGTTTGTATATTTGTGGAATTCTGAAAAAGTCAGAATTTTTGAGTGAAAAATGTGTAAAACGGAAGAGATTATGATGGGGCAGTTCAGCGGCCGGTTTGTATATTTGTGGAATTCCAGCAAAGTGGCTAAGTATGGAATAGGGAAATTGATAATTGCATGACTAGAAATAAGATCTTATATATAATTGGCAATTGATAATTGCAAAGGGGCGCAGGCACAGGAAACAATGACTAGGAACTGAATATTTCTTCAACCCGCCAAACTGACTATCCGTCAAAGAAATTCGAAGAAATGGCGAAGTATGGAAAGCGGACAGACGAGCTTCAAACTGGGGTGACAATAGTTCCACAAAAGATGTGAGGACCCGAAGGTTAAATTGTATTTCTCGTAATTTTTCTATGCAAAATGTATACCATCGAAGAGGACATGATAGGTGGACCATAATACGAAAGAGGGTATGATATGAGTTTGGCTGTAAATTTGTATATATCGGAAGTGATGGTACTATTCACAGGCCATGGAACAACAAAATTTCAATCTAGAGCTCGCCTACCAGGAATTTACAGTCGAAGAAGTTTTTGGGTATGGAATGGAGAAGCGGTCGGTCGATGTCATGATAAAAGAGGAAGAGTGCAAGTGTGAACCCAAAACATCGCCCACGTGCATAGCCATACATTTATGAAAAAATGAATAAGTGACGAAAAAGATAAAGTTTAGGGAAAAGAGAAACGGAACAGAATTGTGAAGTTGGCGGGAACAGAAAACAGTGACCAAGAATACGATCTGTGAGTTTACTTGGTTCTTGCTTGTATGCTTCATTTGTCAATTTTTTATCGTCGAACTGCGAGGAATTTTATTAGCCATCCAACCTGCAAGTCTAGTTTTCAATTTGTATAGTGTGGAACTATGGGTGTTGTTTGCAGGACATGGAACTATAGAGGAAATGATTTTCCCTTTAATATATCTTATGTGGGGCAAATGTGGTATGGCTTGTTTTAGCACTTTTCCATCTATAAACAAAGGCAATATTAAGCCCATCATCCCTAGAGCCCATTTGTCAATTTGTATATCGCGGAGCTTCGAATGTTGTTTGGAGGTCATGGAAAAATAGAAGGGCAATGTTGACCCATTCAGCGCGCAAGTCTGCATGTCAATTTGTATATCATAGAACTCTGGGTGCTAGTTGTAGGAAACAAAACAATAGAGGATCAATTTAAAGAAAGGGGTGATGCTTGTTGGAAACACGTGAATCCGCCAAGCTGTGTGACAAGGCATTTTCGGCCAAAAACAAAAAAAAACGATTAAGTAACCAGGAAGAGAAACTACAGGGAATAAAAGAGTGGGAAAATAGAAAGGCAGAAGGCAGTTTTCATAAGCGTGAATTGGTTTCAAAGAAGCCCCATTGTTGTAAAACCATCATTTCTACTACTTGTCAGCAAATGCATTGTTGAAGATTAGATTTTATTACAACCTGTGCATGTAAGTATGTTCTTGGTACATTCTTCCATGACTGTAACATATTAACTTAACTACTAAACTTCATTTTCTACTAATTTCCAGCAAATGCTTTGTTGAAGATTAGATTTTATTGGAACATGTGGGTGTAACTGTGTTCTTGATACATTCTTTCATGACTGCAACATATTAACTCAAGTATTAAACTTCTTACATTATGGGTTGTTAGCATTAAAACTTAATAATTGCATGTCTAGAAACAAGAATAACAATTTTGCTGCAAGAATGTACATTGGTATTGCTATGTTCTATCTGCATTACAAATAGAATTGAATGTTGTTTTGAAACTGTGTAATCCATTTTTTGTTTGCATAAAAGGATGGTGGATTGACACAGTACATTGTCATATAATTTTTATATGTTCCATCTTATAAAAAATAACCTAAGTAAACACAATATCCAAGAACTACAAGAGCACCGAACCATGCCAATGAGAACAGGTGTTAAATCCAGAAAAGAAGGAGCAATGAAGAGTCCAAGGAAATTATTTTTTAATAGAAAATCCATTTAAGAAAATAAGAAAAACATTGAGTATTGTACATCTATCCTTAGAAATTGGACCCAGTTCTTTGGGCCAAAACATTGAACGTATATGCAACAAACACAGGCATCAGATCCGTAGTATGCAAGATCATCACAATTTTGTCCTCAATGAATCATCCTATGCTGAAATTGATAGTTTTCAGAAGCTTCCCGTGAGGAAGAAGACGAAAAACATTGCAGGGAAAATGGAATATCCCTTAGCTAAAACTGCCTCTGCATAGTCGAAAAAAATTCAGGAGAACAGGTTGCACATGCAATTTCAGAGGCCCAAATTAGTCCATTCTGGGTGGAAGGAGATGACTAGTAGAAAAATGCCTTGCAGCAGTGAGATTTTTGGACCTGATTCCCGAAGATGTTAATTGTATATCCATAGAATAGGACAGTAGTACTGCAAGTGAATAATTTTTTGGCTTGAAATATATCTTTGGGAGCATCAACAGATCATTACTTTAAAGTGAAACTCTTCCCCAAAGAACAAACTAATTTGGAACTCTGGAATTCTTATCTTTGTGCTACAAAGTAGCTATTGCGTTTACCATTGGTTTATTTTCTGAAACTCCTTTTGGTGTTGTCAGGACCTCCATCACCGAGCCGGGAAGTTTCATCCATTATGGTTGATTTCAATTTGGGCGCATGAGTGGGAAGAGTCTCTACATTGCCATCATCCATTGTCGTATCATAGCCCATTAGATCATCTTCTTTCAGCTCAGAATTCATGACATCAACCTCTGTGTCAGCCATGAATGAAACTGGTCAGGTTCTCTGAGTAGGCAGGGTTGCCTTGGAATTATTTGGCTTGAAATATATCTCTCGGTGTACCAAGGGACCATCTCCTTTTTTTTTCCTGGGCGGAGGGAGATCAGTAGTAAGAATATGCCCTGGAATAGTGGAACCTCTGGCCATTATGCCCCAATGTGTTTACTGTATCTGTACAAAACTACCTCCACAACTTAACAAGAATTTTTTTTTGCTCGAGACTGTGTTTGAAATGAAAATCGGGGTGGGATAATACAACCCTCTGCAAATTATGGTTTAATGAGTATCAATGGAATATCTCCTCTAGCCTTTCGCTGATCAATGAAAATCTCCAGGGTTTGTGCAGAATGAGTTGTCACCATGACATCTCACTAATTGCATAATTAGAAAAAAGAGTGAAGGTGGCGGTGACGATGAAGAGAGATTAAGAATTAGAAATTTCTTAAAAGCGCCAACCCACCGATGCACAAAAAATAGATTGCATCGTGTTTGAAATAAATACTTGGAAAGGATAGCATACTTGTGCACAAATATTAGTTTAATTCGTAGTAATGAAAAATCTTCTCCAGAATTCCGAACATTAATGACAATCTTAACGGTTCCTGCAGGATGAACTACTAGCATTAAAGCTTAATTATTTCATATCTAGAAACAAGTACAAAGGAAGCAGTGATGGAGAATGGCAGCAAGACACCGACCAACCCATGAAACCAATTCCCAGAAATACCTAAGTATGGAAAGTGGTCGGGAAGGTTACAAAAGAAGAAGGGAAGAAGATATACCCAGGAGATGTGAAGGGCCAATGGTCATACTGCATCTCAGTGACAGATATCATTCGTCAATTTGTATGTCACGAAATTTTGGTTGTTGTTTATGCACAGGGTAATATCGGAAGCGTAATGGAGAGAGGGAAATTTGTATCTTGTTGAACCTGGGGTTCTATATATAAATGCATGAGACATTTGGAAAAAGTACCAAGTAAACAGAAAGAGAAAGCATACGATATGAAGGGGGGTTTGTTTGCAAATTTGTAAATCGTGGAAGTTCAGGTGCTAGTTGCAGGGGGAAGAACAATGGAAACACAATGTTAAACATGCCTATGCAGGAGCCCACGTTTCAAAAAGGAAAAGTAGAGAGAAAAGATAAACTAGAAATTTTTGGAAAAACGAGTAATACACACTAAATATGTGCTATAAAGTATCAACATGAGATGTTATAAAGCATGTATGGATTCTGCATTCCATACTTAGCCACTTTTTGGATCACAGGTTCTTGGACTGGTGGGCTCTAAATTGGGCATCCATTGTTCCTTGGCCTACAAATAGTATTCATAATTCCACGATATACAAATTGTCCAACGGACCTGCGGGGTGGGTCGCTCTAAATTGCACTCCTTTTGTTTCATTTCATGCAAACAATACTTGGAGTTTCACAATATACAAATTGACAGACGGACTCTAGAGCTGGCAACCTCGAGCATGTGATTGTCTATGGATGCTAATCCCTATTAACTATTGGACATTATATAAATACATTCTTTTGAATACTAACTTATTAATATTTAATATTGATATTGTACAATTTAATTAGACAAGGAGGTTTGTACAATATGAAACAAGGAAACAGTCGGTCAGTCAGGATGGTGATATAAAAGTATCTGAAATCTAAATATGTGAATCTACCAACCTCCTTACCAAGAAATTTTTCGAAAAAAAGGAGCAATACATAAAATCTATTTTTAGAAAGAACAGATATGAGATTTTATAGATCATGTATTGTTCTTGCATTCCATACTTAAGCCAATCTTTGGATCGTGGGTACTCGGGCTAGAGGGCTCAAAACTGAGCCTCTATTGTTCTGTTAGCTACAAATAGCACCCAAGAGTTTTGTAATATACAAATTGGCAGGCGGACTTGCGGGCTCTCTCGCTCAACATTGCATTTCTATTGTTTCATGTCGTTCAAACAACACTCAGACTTCTTCCATATACAAATTCACAGATGGACTCTAGGGCTAGCGGGCCCAACTTTGTGATTGTTTATGGATGTTGATCCCTGTGAACTATGTAACACTACAAAAAAACATTATTTTCAAAACTAAAGTATTAATATTAAATATTGATATTGTACAATTTAATTACATAAAATTATAAAAGGATGTAAAATATCTTATTTCAAAGTAAAACCCACATATTTGGAAACTTGCATTCCAAAAATTTTGTATTATATGAAAGGGGAAAGAGGTTGGTCGGGCTATTGATATAAAAATGGGTGGAAATCTGAACACGTGTATCCGTCAAGTTTTTCACCTACAAAATTTCGCAAGAAACGAGTTATATATACCAAGTATGTACTTTTATAAAGTATGGGCATGAGAGTTTACAAAGCATGTAAGAAACCCTCATTTCATACTTGGTCACTTTTTGGATTGCGAGTTCTCGGGATGGCTAGCTCAAAATTGGGCCTTTGTTGTTCCGTGCACTACAAATAGCACCCAGAGTTCCACAAAATACAAATTGAGGGTTCTTGGTTTGCCGGGATCAAATTTGGGTGTCTATTTCTCTGTATCATACAAATAGAATCCATAGTCCCACAATATAGAAATTGACAACCAAACTGCGGATTGGGTCCTTCAACATTGCAGTTCTATTGTTCTCTGTCTTCTAAACAACATTCAGAGGAAACGAGTAATACATAGTAAAGATGTACTTCTAAAAACTATGGACATGATATTTTATAGAGCATGCACGGATCCCTGATTCCATACTTAGCCACTATTTGGATGGAGGATTCTCAGGCTGGTGGGTTCAAAATTGGGCCTTTGTTGTTCCGTGCCCTACAAATAGCATCCACATTTATGCGATATACAAATTCATAAACGGACTTGCCATCTATTTGAATTTTAAGGTCCTTGTGTTCCTGTCATAGAAAAATTGGACTTGGGCTAGTTTATATTCGTTTATTACAATATCAAAGGGAGAAGTGGTCGGTCAGGTTGGTGATATAAAATTAAGTGAAATCTAAAGTCGTGAATCTTCCAACTTCCACACCTAGAAGTTTTCTGAAAAATGAGTAATACATACTAAGTATGTACTCTTATAAACTATGGACATGAAATTTTTATAGAGCATGTACGGATCCGCCATTCCATACTTAGCCACTTTTTGGCCCATGTGTTATCAGGCTAGAGGGATGGAAATTGGGCCTCTATTGTTTCGCGCTCTACAAAAAGTACCCACAATTCCACGATATACAAATTGACAAGCGGACCTGCAGGCTGGCTGGATGAACATTGTGCTTCCATTGTTCCATATCGTCCAAATAGCACTCAGAGTTCTGCGATATACAAATTGACAAATGGACTCAAGGACTGGCGGGTTCAAGTTTTCCATTGTTTACGGATGGTAATCCCTATCAACTATCTAACATATCTAAACAATATTTTCAATACTAAATTATTAATATTAAATATTGATATTGCAAAATTTAATTAGATAAGAAAGTTTGTACAATTTGGTCGAGCGAGTGATATAAAAGTTTTCCAAAAAACGACCAATACATAGTAAACATTTACTTTTATAAATTATGGACATGAGATTTTATACAGCATATGTAGACCCTCATTCCATACTTAGGCACTTTTTGGATCGTGGGTTATCGACCTAGAGGGCTCAAAATTGAGCTTCTATTGTTCTGTGTCCTACAAATAGCACCCAAAATTCCATGATATACAAATTGATAGGTGGACTTGTGGGCAGGTTGGCTCAACATTGCACTTCTATTGTCCTGTGTCCTCCAAACAACACTCGGAGTTTCGGGACATACAAATTGACAGGACCCCATGACTGGCAGATTCAATATTACAATTGTTTACAGATGTTCATCCTGTCTAACTTTATCTAAAAACATTATTTTCAAATACTAAATTATTAATATTAAATATTGATATTGTACAATTGAATTACATTAAATTATTAAACGATGTTAAATTGTTTATTTTTAAAAAAATAAAGGAAAGAAAAGAATTTTTTTTTAAAATTCTATCATCGCAAGCATAACAAGGACCAATTTGAATTTTAAGGGCCTCTTGTTCATATGATAGAAAAATTGCACTCTGCACAGTATATATTCGTTCATTTCAAATTATTCCAGGACATCAATTTTAACGAGTTCATCGATTAAGCAAAAATGCCAAAACAATGACCAATTTGAATTTTAAGGGCCTCTTCTTGATATGATAGCACAATTTCACTTCACACAATATATATTCGTTGATTTCAAATAATTCCAAGACAATAATTTTACCAAGTTCATCAATCAATGCAATTTGCTAAATCAGGACACATACTACATTTGTGTCACAGTGCCATAGAACTTTTCAGGCAGATCTGTGGGCCAGCTGGCTAAAAAATTCAATTATATTGTTATGTGTCCTCCAAACAATAGTTGGAGTTCTAAGGTATACAAATTAAGAGACGAAGAACACAACCAAGAACCAACCAAACTTCAAATAGGCCACAAGCAAGTTCCCAGAAGGTTCCATAGAGAGGGACCCATCGACCTTTGCACCAAACAATTTGATATACAAAGAAAAGACATCACCGCATTCATTTTCTCTTGCATCTGGTATATGTTCCTAGTAGAAAATAACCGGGGCCATGGGATATATGGTTTTTTCTACCATGATTCCCATTTTTTGGACTGAACAATCTTATGTGCGTGCAATCCCAACTATCCAAGTCCTACGAACATTCATCTGGATGTTCAAGAAATATTGCAGAGACACATGAGGTATTTTCGTTTCCTGCCAAACTTTGATATATTTTATTTTTTTTCCCCTCTTCAGCTGATATGCAAAATTTCATTTTCCTCATTTAAGGTGAATTTGTTGTGTATCCAAAGCTCCCACAACATGTAAACATTGCTTGCCTTTTTCTGTAGATACATTTCATACGACAAATATAAGCACATTTTGTAACAAAGGTTGCTTAACCATACGATGCACGGTTGTGTTTCCCACGGTTTGGATGACACCATTGATGCAATGTCCATATATATATGGACATTTTTCACCACATCACAGACAATCAATCGTATCATCACTGATCAAAGCGGAGGCAGAAGTAGGAGAGTTTCATTTTTCACATACACAGTTCAAAGGGAGTCAAGTACACATTGGCTGCAACTAAAACACCTTCAACCTAGGAATGCGAGCATAGGAATTAATACATTGAACAATATAATACACAACTGCACCCCTCCCCCACTTAAAAATAAATAAATTAAATTAAACAGGACGCAGAAATTCGTTGAAGGATATTTCTATAAGCAAAGTGAAGATGATTTTGTGGATGTATATGCACAACAGTTGTAGAGGTAGCTAGTTTCTTCAGATCCTCTACTATATCTTCTCGCAACTCTGTTACAAACGTTGCCTGGATTGTCTAAAATATCCTTTCTCTAACATCCCTTTTCTTTGTTATATTTTTTAGCAACATAAGTGGAATCTTCCCTTTATGCAATTGTTGTTCGATTGACGAAAACAAATTTGAATACGTATCGAACAATTGTAGCTGCAACATGGAACATTGCAATATTTATGTAACTTACCCAAGATACATGCACATGTGAAAGTAAAGGACAAAACTAAATATGAAAAGTGGTACCATTGCCTTGTCGTTGTCCGACTCTCCATCCTTTATATGGAGAATGTGTTGCATGCCAAGTTTTCTCGCCAAATTGACATTTGCACCAATCATTCTGATTGGGTAAATATCAGTGCTATGTGCAAGTTGGTTGATAGTTGAGTCCGGGGCGAAACGATATTCTGAACAAACAATGAAAATTTTTTCCACAATGCTTGTTTCATTGAGTGAAATAATTCGATCGCAGTCACCATGGTCATAGATTGTTTTTGGCAATCTACTAAAATTTGTAATGGATATCCCATTACCCGACAATATATTTTCTACATGTTTCTGGACAAGTTGTGGAGGAACAGTCAGTTTCACTATCATCATGGCCTCCTTGTCTGTCATGTCAGCGCACATAATGGTAGTGTGCATTATTTTAATTTTAATTTTTTTCTATATTCTTCTTTCACAGGCATAAATCTACAAGTATACGCATAATGTTGATGAACTATGGAGCCAGAGTTTTGCAACCACACCTCTTAGTCTACAGAACATGCAGCACATTCGATGTATCCCTTGTTCTTGTTGATACTTCTTGCGAGCTGCAAACCATGTATTGCAGATGGCATCATCATATCCACCATGCCATAGATTAGTATATACCCAAGGATATTTGTTTAGTAAACATAGTAAGAGCAGAGTGTATGAATCTTTACCTTTGGCCTTGTCGATACGTTGATGTCTAGGATGACTGACTGCTCATGCCCATGTCACTAGTCCAACTTTTTTTGATGCAAGCATGTGCAAATGAACATCAAAACTAAACAAGCATATGCATTGTATATTTTCCATCGCAAGGACCAAATAACCATAAAATTGTATGCAACTGATTTTCTTAACTAGAAAAATGTTTGACAGTAAACAGGGCGTGAGGTTGGGGCACCATGGCCAATATGTATATCACGGACCCCCGAAAGCCAAGGGAGCAATCTTCAACCTGCCAGCCTGACACCTGCAATCGAGAAATTAGGTAACTATGGAATCAGGTAGAAGTGCGACCATAGATGTGAAACCGTTAGTCTGCTAATAGTCACACCAAGGAATTTTCAGAAAGCACACTAAGCAGATGAATTAGAAAACAAAAGGGATAATAGAAAATGGAAAAAGTAGAAATAGGGAGGGCATAAAGGCCCGTTGCTTCCAGGCCATCATTTCCGAAGTCTAATATTATATGCCACCACCCGGTTTGTATATTTAATTGACCAACACACTTGGTATACCTTTTAGAAGATTGTATCATAGAACGCTCTGTCGTTGCACAAAACAATTCATATCCTTGTCCAAGCAACCTGTTCTTTCCAAGGAAGCAATGTTGAATATGAAATGGACATGAAGGTAAGTTAGTATGAAGAAAAACATCTAAAAGAAAGAGAAACATATCTATTTACCCGCCAAAGAGCCCATCGCCATCTCCAACTATTATGTTTGTTTATATGTACCAATGCAGCGAAAAGACAACGGACATGAAGCAAGTTAGTATGCAGGAAGGCATGTAATGAAGATAACTTACCATGCAGGAAGGCACACAACATGTACATATAATAAACTAGGTCAACACATATACAAACCATAAATGAAATACAAAACAACGTAATATGAAATAACAGTACAAGCATGCACCTTTCTATATCCTCTTCAATCGATGCAATCAAGATTCCCTCATTTTCTCCAACAATTTTGTTTGTTTGAATGTGGGAACACACAAAATACAATGAACATGAATAGAAGCTGGTAAATATGTACATAGATTAAAACAGACTCAATGAACAATCTAGAAGACAGGCAGAAACATGAACCTTTGTGCTTCTCCATCCATGGTTGTAAACGTGTAATTTTTTTTCCCTACCCAAAAGATATTACAAGCCACAAAATATAATGCAATTACATGGTCGTAGCTAAACGATTTAATGTTTTCCATGGAAAATTATTCAGATATGATTCCACCAATGGAAATAAATGTTCTTTATCCTCTACATAGAATGTTGTGTCCATGATACAATTTTTTGGTTTTCCATGGAAAACTACCCAGACATGCTTCTAGACATCCAAATAAAATCTTACAGAATCTTTGTTGTACATATCATACCTCAAACACAACAAAAATTGTATCGTGTGCACACCAGTCTATGTAGAGGAGAAAGAACATGTAATGTCATATCAGCACATCTGACCATACATGGTCTATAAATGTAGCCTACATATGCTTTATTCTAACAAAAAAATACCACATATTGCAATTTCACATGTAATCCTCCAACAATTTTGCATGCAACTATTTTATTTCATGGCAGCACTGAAGCACCAGCAAAATCTCACAAAATAAAAAATATCGACCTCGGAAGACAGGGAAAATAATAGAAATGCATGTCGACTCCTAGGTGCAGGGGTTGAACACTGTAAAGTGCCCCAAAAAACAATAATAATCCAAAAAAGAAAAAGAAAAAAGAAAATCTCCAAATACTGCCACTGGACCCCAACCCTGGAAGGCCGAATCAAACAAAATAAAATAGCCAGCACCAGACAGTGAGAAAGCACGAATAGTCCGAACAAGACGAACTACACCCTAGGGCCCCAAAGCGTAAAACCAAGTCAAACAAACAGAACCAACAACCCATGAACCAACGAACCAACAAGAATCACCGAGCCAACAAACAAGATATGTATCTCTAACGATTACGAAACTACAGCCCAAGCAGAGAAGGAAACGAAAACATACAAGGAACATGCAACTACAAATAAGCAAACACTTTTACTTGCAGACTGGAAACATTAAATAACAAACAAGGAATAGAAAATGAAACTATGGAATCCAAACTTACTTTGAAACGTCGAAATGCATAAACGTGGGTCGACTTGTGAACAAAACAACAATAAGCATCAACCAAGAAACCAATGAAGAAGAATCACTCACCGAACCAGTAAACAATGTATGTAGCTTCAATGATAATGAAATTTCATTGCAAAGGTAGAAGAAGGATGAAACATAGAATGGTTGTTGAACTGGTGGTGGACAAACAAGACTGTGAAAATTCACTGTAACTGTATGGAAAATTTCGAGGAAAAATGTACTCCGAGAAGCGTATTTACATAAACATTTAAGGTTGTCAGGCTATCTAAGGACATCGTGGTATGCAAACATTTAAGTTCCCAGGTCTGTTGGAGGACATTGCCTCATGTAAACATTTAAGCTATCATGCCTATTGAGGCATCTTGAAAAAAGTGTCAATACATTTCAACAAAAATATATCCAGCAAGGATGTTATAAACTTTGGAATTCTCAATCACTATAAATCTTAGATATCAAAACATTTCAATATGCTTAGTACATATCAAAACTTTGTAATATATTCAGCTAGCAGAAAATTCTAATACAAACATTCAAACTAATGCTAGCATAATCCAGCTACAAGCAATATAGAGGAAAAATATATGATTCAAAAAGACTGTATACGAGAAAATTTTTGGATATGTTACCATATAAAACATTGGGAATAGAGAAGCCAGAAATAACACCTCCAATCTCTTATCCAATCAGATCAGTACATATATGGTACTTTTTATTATATAAAAATATATGCTTTTAATTCCCTAGCTCCAACAATAGGTATTATGCAAATATTTATGTTCAATGGAAAAACTAATATGTAGTCAACGACTTATCGATCATTATAGTCCCTGTATGCCTACGACAGGGACTAAAAAGACACAGTTTTGTTTTTAAAGGACATGGAATTGAGATAGGTGTTACTAAGTACAATATGCCATGATAAAATCATGCTCTTAAGGACCATATGTGAAAGTAAGGACATGGTTTTTTTTAAAGGATGAAAAGGACAATGATTTTTTTTATTAAACTATTTATTATGAGTATTTATTCTGTTATTTCAAAATTACTTACATTTATTACGGTTAAGTATGAGTTGTCATTCACTATAAATTTATAGTGTGACAAATGAATATTTGTAATTCAAGCAATGTCAACTTATTCTTATGGGCTTATGGGATGATGTTGTTCTCTAAAATTCGATTGGCTCTTTTAAAATTGATTTTGATAGTACATTTTTGTTTTTAGACTCATTTTTTACCTCAAAATTCTTCTAGTGATTTAGACAATTCCTAAAACACCATCCGATAAAAGAATTTATAATATTTGTGATAAGCTTGGAGGATGAAAACCATTTTTTCTTAGAATAATTTTGCATGTGCCCACATTAGATCTCAATTTAAAAAATATTTGTAACCCTACCAACCCTCATAACTTATCAACTCATGAAAAATATGGATATTTAGGAAGTCTTCTCTTTAATCCTTCTAAGTGTAGAATTAAGATTCTAAAAAACAAATAATCACTTACTATTTTGCTTTAAGTATGATATACCAAAGTTGGTCTTAATGGATGATAATCATCATAATCATCATCATCAACAACAACATAATAACAACAACAACTTCAAAATGATTATCATTTGTATATATAACAAGAAATAAATGTTCAATGTAATAAAAAATAGCTCATATAAAATAATCAGATAATACAAATGAGAGCATTGATCTATAGAAAAACAAATGAGAGAGGGAAGCTATAAATACAGTACAAGTCTAAATCATGCACTAACACCCCTATGACTATCACTACTACCACCATAACCTGCACTAGGCCCCTCATCATCCCAATGAGGGTCAAAATCCATATCACTCATAAAAGTATTGGTCATAACCACTTATGATTAAAATCAAGTCAGTTAAATTTCAATACAGAGTTTATGCTAACATTATATTCAAATTTTAACTATGCATCAAGTTACCTACATATCATCCAACATAAATTTTCTATAGGAGATACGAGACTAAACAAAAGGATTATCCACATAGTGCATTCGACACATGAATGTCCATCCATGTGCCCTATAAACATGAGAAACACAATTATCAAAAAATGAGATTATCATTAAAAAATTAAGGAACATATCAAACAAGATGCACCTATTTATATATGTTGTGCACCAAACACTTAAATAGCATACAAATTGAAAGAGAAGTAACTTCATGCATTGAGAATGAGAGAGAAGATTGAATGAGAAGTCACTTCAATGGAGAAACATCATTTTACAATATAACAGATGCACA
>ML780030.1:952096-963842 GCA_009831015.1 Picea engelmannii | reverse complement strand
AAAAGTGATCTACTCAGCTGTCTCCACCACTCCAAGCATAACTCTCAGTTCTAAAAATTTTTTTTCAATGAAGGACTTGGTGAATATGACTGCACCTCTATACTCTTCCTCTGCTATAGATAAAGAAATCATGGATTGCTTCTTTCTAGACCAACAAAATGGCCCTAAACCAAAGCTGAAAACATAACCATAGGTGGACTTGCGATCTGTACCATCGCCAACCCAATCAAAATCTGTGTACCTAATCAGGAAAAGTGGGAAATCTGTAGCAGTATTTGTTAGATATATCCATCAGAATCGAATAATCTTTCTTCCTTTCGGAAGTGGAACCAAGTCCCATCTGTTGTTGTCCATAAGAGAAAAGTACTCTTCATCCATAACAGCCTCCCAAAGTGGGTTTCCAACAGCCTCAGAGTGTGACTATGGATCTGAACCAAGTGTCATATAGAAATGTATGGGAAGCAATGGTTCTATGGCATCCAGGGCTTGAGGAGCTCCAAAAAAATGTGATCTAGTCCTTCTTGTATCTGCAGGATCATCGACTAGTTCACCCGCATCTTGTAGGGTTTTCTCTGCCCAAGTTGGCAACTGAGTTGGAGCAGCCATGAAATACTCCTCATACTTTATTTCAGACCCAAAAGGATGCTCTGATGGCTACTCTAAAGTGATCAAAGAATTTTTTGACTCCTCCTCATCAGTGACAACAGGTGGTTCCTCGGCAGGGTCTTCTGAAAAATCATGCAGTGATTCTTCTTCAAACTTCACACTTCGAGCTAGAATGAACTTTTCAGTGTGAGAGTCCAGAAATATATATCCTTTGACACCTTCAGGATATCCAACAAATATGCATTCAACACTTTGAGGCTCCAAAGCCTTCCTCTTATCTATTGGAATGTGAGTCCATGCTCGTGAACCAAAAATGTGAAAGTGCGAGACTTTCAGTTTCTTACCATTCCAACATTCAAAAGGAGTGGTGCCTTTGAGTGATTTGTGAGGAACTGGGTTCTGAATGTATGCTTCACAATTAATAACTTCATCCCATATCTTGGGATCTAATGATTTCGACTGTAGCATACAATTGACCATCTCTTTTAAGGACCAATTTTTCCTCTCCGCAACACCGTTCTGTTGTGGTGTATATGGAACTATGTGTTGTAGTTGTATACCTGCATCAATACAAAGTTGTTGCACATATTTGTTGCACATACTCCCCCCCATCATCAGTACAGAGTATCTTAATCTTACACCCAATCTTATTCTCAACAAGTTCTTTAAATTCTATAAGGCATTCAAATACTTATGATTTTAATTTAAAAAAAAATACCTAAGTAAAGCGAGAGAAATCATCTATGAAGGTGAGTACATATTGAGCCTTACTGGTTGAAGGCTGCGGGAATGGGCCCATGATGTCACTGTGAATCATCCCAAGATGTAAAGAAGCTCTCTGTGCCTTCTCTTTGTCAAACTTTTTCTCGGGATGCTTGCCAAGAATGCATCCTTGACATACACTGCTTGTGAATTTAATAGTTGGCAATCCTTCTACCATGTTTTCCTTGTTGAGTTGATGCAAGTACTTATAGTTCAGATGGACAAATATTTCATGCCATAACCTACTGATATCATTATATTTTGACAGAAATACAGTGCTAATATATTTAGGAACAAAGTGGGAGAAGAAATACAAACGAGAACCGTGATCTGAATTCCATGTTCAAGTTGTAAGCCTGTGGAAATGTCGGTAATCACTGCAGAGTCCGGAGTGAACTCCACCTTCCTTCTAGAGCCAGAATGAGTGATCTGATATATCGAGAGAATATTTTCAGACAGCGAGGGAACATGAAGCACATTTGTGAAATAGTCACCTTCAAGATCAACAATTCCTTCTCCGCACACCTTTGCAAGTGTGGCATCTCCCAAGTAAATTCGGGATCTGGTGCTTTCTTCGATGGAGGAAAATTCATATTTTGATGAAACCATATGGTTTGATGCACCTGAATCAAGGATCCAAGCTGATATATTGGATGTGACATCCATTAAATCATGACCATCTCATGCTCTCCCTCTCGTTCTGTTATCATCTTTCTTCTTTGCATTTTCGAGCACCGTGAGATTGTGCTACTACAATTTCTTAGCCATCTCATCGATAGTCTTCCTCGTGCAATTTTCTTCGGGATGAAAACCTTTGGAACAGTAGATACAAAGTGTTCTTTACTTCTCCTTCTTAGCCTTAGGCTCAGAAGAGTTATCTGAAGATTGTGAGGATCTCTCCTTCTTCGATTCAGGAAATTTACCCTTTCCTTTTTTCTTGTCTTTTCCACTGCTCTTTGGAGCATCAGTAGCCGGAAGTGATTGGTTCTTGTAATGCTTGATGGCACCGATTTGGACTAACTTAGCTTTCTATTGAGTCAATTTTTCAATGAAATCATTCAATGGAAGCATTTTCCATGTTTCCTGAGTCAATTTAGATGCTTGAAAAGATGATACAAATACAGAATATTTAGGGCCTAACTTCGAGAGAATTGAAAGGATGAACTGAGCTTCCTCTTTCTTGACTCCATATGCATTAAGTTCAACGAGGAGGGATTTGAACTTGGTTAATAATTCTTGCAGGTTTCTGAAATGAATTGGACTCAGGGATATGAATTCATTCTCCAGTTGATGCACTCTCATTGCATCCTGCTTGCCGAATAGTCCTTCCAATGTGGTCCAGACCACATCGGGAGTAGTGGCTCCACTGACATGAAAGAGGAGATCTCTGGAAATTGATGGGCATATCATCCCAATTGCTTCATCTAATTTATTGAAATACTTTATCTTCTCTGCTGCAGCAGTTGGTTCTTTCTTCATTCCAATTGTTACCCTGTAAAGCCCTTTTCTTCGGAGGAGCAGAGAGATCTTTGTCTTCCATTCAAAGTAATTGAAAGGATTTAGAACGAGTTTTGTGGGCTGAGAGAGATGATCCATTTCTTATTTCTGCACCTCCTGATGATCTATACTTGCAAATAAAACCGTGTACAATCCACTAGATTCAATCTATCTCTGATACCATGTATAATTCCTGTAGAAACCCCAATAGATCTAGAATTCTAGTTAAATTGAACACATACAATTTGATGATATTCAAGAGATGAGAGAAAGTTTTTGCTCCATAAATCAAAGAATTATATTAATCAAAAATTAATATACATGAGCAACTAACCTCAAAAATAAGAGAGGAGGTGAATATATAGAATTTCCAACATAGAAATTCTAGTCAAAAAAGCTAGAAGTAGCTAAAATAGGTGTCATAGGCTAAGGGAGACCACATAGTTCGACCTAGACTACTAAATACACATTTCACACACTCATTAATGCCCACAAGAGTCAAGTGGTGTGCATTATCTCACTTAATCTCACTTAACTGACAAGAGAAGCAGTTTCAACTCACTTAACTGACCCGAAATAACAGTTACTAATAATAGTAAAGGCAAAAAACATTAATTAAGGAATAAATCTCTCACTCAAAGAGGAGGTGCGCATTCCCCAATAATGGATGAATTTTTTCATGGGGGAGTTGGAATAAATCAAGAAAATCATGAAAATCAAGAACCGAGAGTTGAGTCTTGATCTAAAAATAGCAGTTTTCCCTAAAATCTAGGGATGAGGTGCCCTTCTTCTCTATGTGGCCAAATTAGGTGAAATAAAGTGTAATGGAATGTATTAACCAATATCCAGGAGTCTAAGCTAGGTATAAACTAATGTAAGTTAGGGTTATTCTGCAACACTTCCTTTCTATAAACCATCACCACTAGCGAAGACAAATCACCTTGGCTAATTTGAATTATGCTAGCCTCTAACATTTCTCAAACCATGCACTCAATCTCACTATTTTATGCATATGAGTACATGTAAAGTATGATTTTAGGTGTTACACTTATCAATTGAAAATGAGTAGCATATTCATGATATCTAGTAGGTGTAAGACCTTTAGGAATCTCTCCAAATTCCTTGGGATGATTGTCGGATAATTTTTTGGAGATCCACATGAACAGGGGGTGTAGATGTTTGAACATCTAGTGATCAAAACTATGCAATTACACCATGGTGTTCCTCTTTTAAAAATTTTGTCACATTGTTACATCTTATTACTTTAGAGGGTTTCCCTTGGATACATCTAAGTTCAATTTCCTTATCTTCAGGAGAAAATATCATGAAAAAATCTTGAAAATTAAGAGCCATTGTTCAATGATTGTAAACATTGGACCCCAAATAAAACATCAACACCACCCTTTTGGATTGCAGTCATTGGAATATCCAAAAAATGCTCCCCCATAGTGAGATTAATACTATGGGAATTCCTTGAACAATTTATGGTACCTCCATTTAAAATCATTACTTGAAATTCCAGTGATGGAAATATAAACCAATTGACAAGTTTGGCTAAGTTACAATTAATGAAGTTATGGGTACTACTAGAATCAATCAACACTATTACCTTTTTATTTTTCATAAATCCTTCTATCTTGAGAGTTTGAGGAGCATTGATGCTAGCTAATGCATGAAAATGTATGGTTGGAGTAGTCTCTTATAGTTATAGATCTTGCAAAAATTCCATTTGTTGATCAGGTTTCTCTTCACAACCTATGTAGACTAATTTTCTCTCGCCGAACTTATGCCCCTCACTATACTTTCGGTCACAATTGAAACATAGTCCCTTTTTCTCTTATGTCATCTTTTTTTTTAGGTGTAAACCTTATAGATTGAGTGAGGTTAAGAGAGGGAACATGGTGCTCTCTATAGTTGTTAGTGGACACCCATCTAGTAGCCATATTTTTACTTTCAAATTTTCTTTCCACACTGAAACCATGCTTAAGGGATTTATATTTCAAGAGATCCACATGATGTTGAATGATATCCTTTAAAGTGGCCATAAATATATCTAACAAATTGTCTTGTAGCATGTTCTTTACTCTAAGACAAAGGTTTTGAAATTGTTGAATGATTTATGCAATTGGACTTCTTTCTTAGAGAAGTACTAATTGACTAAATAGTGTGTTTCTCTTAATATCCCCATGATGTGTTATCAATTCATTCATAAAAAAGGACCAAGAGACAATAAAATCTTGTTTTCATTCACAAATCCATTGATACCAAAAAAAGTGATCATGTTATAAGTAGAAGGAGGCAAGAGTTACCTTTTTTAAAGTTGGCACTTGGTGTAGACCAAAGAATTTATCCATCTACAATATCCATGTTACCATCAAACTTCCTCATTCCAATATTGGGAATTAAGAAGTTCCTTGGTTTTTAGTTGAATCCTTGATGATGTGTATCTTGGAGTGATGAATGATCATGATTCTAAGACTCAATCTTTGTGTTTCTCCAAAAGTGTTAAAATCTTCCCCATATGTGACTAGGGTTCAAAATTTTTATTCTCCTCATTTTCATGATTTCCTTGGGTCACAATATCACTTTCACGGAACCTACCATCTAGGGTATGTAACAGCATGGATTCCATGGATTTTTTTAATCATTTTATCTTTTGATCCATCAACGTTTCCAGTTTATTTTCAACTTCAATATTTTGATACATCTACTTTTCCATCCTTTAATCCATCGACTTTTCCATTTTATCTTCAATTTCCCTTTTAAGGATTACTCATGAATGTTCCAAATCAACCTTTTCCAACACATTATCACCCATGCAATTAAATTAGATCCTCAATTGGGATACCTATTCCTCTAAATCTACACATTCTTTAGGAGTCATGGATGAGTTCTCCAGAGGGTTAGTAACTGTAGAATTTTTTCCACCACCTCTTTCCATGTGAGAAAAATAAATATTTTCTTAGATATATGCTATATTTTCTCTTTACCACACCTTTTGAATCACCTCAATAGATATTCCAATAAAAAATTAAGCAAGTTTCAATTTAACATACATTTAAAAAACCCTAAATTAGATATTGTTCTACGAGATGACCTTAAACATGATGTAATTATGAAATTTCTACACCTCTAAGTATAACATTATGGTCTATGGTATGTAGATATCTCTTCTCTCAATACCATAGGTTTGACTAAATTATGATGTGAAAAGAAAAATTTATGATAACCTTCCAAAAACTTGTTGATTTTGGCCTTTACAGGATAGCGAAATTGTACGGCCTTCCACATGTCAAAATTTCCATGTTGGATCTGAAATTCTAAAATATATATTGTTTCCAATGGAGCTAGTGGAACTCAATTTGGAATTCACTAGATTCATATATGATTTTTTTACCAAGGACTCTTGTTTAAGACTAGTTTTGGGACTACTCAATAACATTAATTTCCATATCATGTATTTCTAAAAGTATAATGAACTAGAACTTGAAATTTTGACCCAAGGTACTTCAAATGTCCCCTAGGAACCCTGAAAATTTTGCAATATGAAAATTCTAAAAAAATAAACTATAGTGAAAATGATAGATTGATGCATTTGAAGGAGCCAAACCAGGGATTGTATTCTATGATACCAAATGTTATGCACCAAACACCCAAATAGCATAAAAATAGAAAGGGAAGTAACTAAATGCCTTGATAATGAGAGAAAAGAATGAATGAGAAGCCTCTTTGAGGGGGAAACCTCATTTTACAATATAAAAAATGCAAAAGATGAGATGATCTCTAAAACTAGGTCTCCTTGGTATATAGGAGACAAAGGGTACAATTAAAATAAAGGGTCTAGACGACCATTAAAGGGCCAGGATGACCAAAAAGGAAAACACTAATATAACAATACAAATGTAATAACTCAATCTATATGGTATAATAGTATCAATCTAGTTTGTACATTCATGACTAATAACATCCACAATGGGATTGCACTAGGATGCATAACCATATGGTCCCCTTCATGTGTGAACATGATACCAACACCGACACCCCCTTGTAGCTTGAACTTTATGTGATGACATTGAATGTATAAAATTAGATTAATAAATACATAATAATTATTGTTTCAAAAATTGAGGTGTAACTTGGATTCTATCATTGTTTCAAGATTCATACCTCATTGAATTGAAAAACATCATCCATCGTAACATGAAACTAAGGTTGAGTGTCTCTCTTCATAGTATTCACTATGTGTTTAGGTTCTAGCATATGGTTGGGCTCAGGATATTTGGCAAGACCCTTGCCTTTATACAGTATGAATCAGGAACATGTGAAGAAATTTAGGATGAATAACCAAATTTAAATATGTAATAACATATACAATTTATATTGAAACTTTTGCAATTCAACCATATACTAACTAGGTCTCATATGTTTGTCATAAGTAGAAAAGAATCCCCTAGAGTCAATATAATTATGTGATGTTGATATCTACATGTTATTAAAGAAAAAGGTTAATATATTAGTGTATTGATTCTACATGTATTCCCATGATCAATTAATGGTTAATAAATATAATTTAGGAATACATAGTTGTACAAAACTGTACACGACCTCTTGGATTTCGGTTTCATTTCTTGAGAAATTGAAAATATGCATATCAAAGTGGTAACAAAGTCTCATATTGCACTATAGTAAACCCTAAGGGGGTGGCGCCTGAAGTACATCAATGTTCATCCATTGCACATTAGGTTGTGTTGAAATAGGTGGTTGTCTTCATCTCTCCCAAGATAATGAAATTGAAACACCAACCAACATTATGTGCATGGTTTCAACCATTACATCCTTACATCAACTCTAATATGGAATGGGTATACTAACTCCTTGATTTAACAACACTCCTACTAACCATTAGTATCAATCTCACAGGAGGTGGTGATGCGTCAGTAGATCTACATTCCCTAGGATGGTCATAACTACATACCCTATCAAGGACATAAAATTTAGATCCATAGATACTATAATTTGGATTCAAGTGTAACACAAACTCAACATATAAATGTGTCACAAAAAATAATGGCACCCCATCATGGTGCAAGCACATGCCCCACACATATATGAATATATTATACACATGAAAATATACAACCTCGATATTAAACTCTCATAGTTTAAGTGGTTTCCCATTCGATGGTAAAGAGAGATATATAATAAGGTACCCCTCATATCATGTCCCTTTGTGGCTACTTTCATTGCATCCCACATATTAGTCCCCAACACCTAATTCTTTCTCATTGTATTAACGCTCTTCCAATGAGTGATCTATTGTCCAAACCTTAGATACAATGCCATCAATTGATGGGCACACATTATTACCATAATCATTGATTAAAAAATGACGCTATCAACCTAAATGGTTGTGATTTCCCTATGTGACCAATGGTATTATCTAGATAAATCTCCTTTAAGGTAATGAATTTTATCTCATTTTTCCATAGTGACAAAGAAGTAAGATCACCCAGACTTCATTATGGATCTTTACAAGTTAGACAAAAGTACATACATAGTAATCTACATTTTCTAGTGAAATTAAACATTCAAAAGTAAAGGAATCCATAAATGAACGAGAATTTGCACAAAAAACCTCCATCCTATACCTACTCACTATATAATGCATGGGTAGTCAATGGATTGTGTCATTTTCTAATGATAGGTGTCCCCACATGCTAGATGGTGGGGTCCCTATAAAAGAAAAATAAATTGGTATTCCCAATGGTTATGATTCATGTATACTTATGTCTCGGATGGGGTATCACATAGGGGAAGGAGGCCACACAACCCTCCCATGACTTCAACCATAAATATGGCCATTCGTCATCCCTCACCTCAGTCTTGAATGGAGGGTGGCCTTAATTACTTGCAAAGGAAGGGAGGACAACTCCATCGAGTCTGGTTAATGGCGGTCTTGAGGATTAATGGTAGGAGGCGGGTGAGTAAAACAATCATGTCCACCCAGAGGACCCAGCCCTGGCTAGAATTATTTAGTCTTCAAGCTCTGTCACCTTGCTCACTCTGAGAATTGGATTATTTTTTAGTGGATTCTCCTTGCAGTAATTCAATGGATTATTCACCCCCCTAGATCAACCATGCTGAGAGAGAGGTACGTAAATATGTGGACCTTCCTAGTATAGCTACGTTTCCTGACAGAGATGCCTGCAACAAATGGAATGGGCCCTATCCATTTCCAAGACTTAGCACACCAAGAGGCCACGAAATCCACCGATGGCCTACGTTGAGGAGAAATTTCCGGAGGAACCCATCCAGGTTCCACCGGAATCACTCCTCTTCATAGTCCCAAACGATTTACTGTTCCTCGGCACCAACAAAGCTAGTACAGGTACCCAAGATGGCATGGAAGCTGCCACATGCATTGTCGAGGAGGAATTCCCAGAGGAACTCCTCCACATGGATCCAAGCACTTCCCTCTAGGAAAACACCAGCGAAGCTTATGCAAGAACTGAGGTGGTCAAGGATGGTGCCACTGGCACCACATTGGAGAACCTCCCCATCTTGGTGCCTCCACCGCTAAATGAAATTCCAGAATTTGACCCAGCTCCCCCCACTCTCTTTAGCCCGAAGAAGTTGGAGATCATTTTCGATCTCAGAAGCCACATGGCGGACCAACTTCATCGGGACACCCTCATTAGCAAGTGGATTGACATGCTCTTTGACGCATTCTCGAATGCACCAGCCAAGCAATGTTGTTAGACCTGTGCGCATACATTCGTGCTATATCCCAGTGACATCACTCTCCATGGAGCTTCAGACGACAGACCCCCTCATGCCAATGATTAGCTTCTTGTTATTCTGTACTGGTACTCTGCATATTTCTTGTCTAGTTTCCCGTACTGGAACTCTACATAATTCCTGTCTAGTTTTCTTTTTCCAGTAGTTGTTAGTTTGTTTTAGCTTCCAAAGACAGATCTTTTAGGACAAACATCTGCCACCTGCTATAGTTTCCAATTGGCAGGGAAAGTGGCAGATGACGTTTTTGGCCAAAAGTATAATAGGCGAACACTTGTTCCTGTTTCCTCTAGTTTGGCGGAACAAGTGGCAGGGTGATGACATGTATCTTTTTTATACAGTGACAACACAGTAATAGGATTTACCCCTTTTTTATTTACAAAAAAAAATCATGTATACTTATAAATAAAAACAAAATTATTTCCACATACTTTCCCTCACTCACTAATAAGGAACATTAGCTCAAGATTGTCTAAAGCTTTAGGTAGCATGTAATGAAATCTAGTATGGATTACATCAAAATGAATCTACATTATAAAACCAAGAAGAATTAGATACATGGAACCTATGCCTCATTATTCATTCAATTTAAACTAAAAAATGAAAGAAACATTGAGAATGTTTATGTTGCGGGTTTTATTTTCCACTTTGTACCAACAAGAAGAAATGATAAGATTTTTTTTTGTCAACAAAACAATCAACAAAAAAATTATCAATTAATTACTCTAAACTAAAAAAATAAAAAATAAAAGATTGATATATTTTATGCTATTGGTTCTATATTTAACTAGGTACCAACAAACTAATTTTAATTTTGTTGGATAATTTTCATTTCTCAATGCGTTACTAGGAGATTGAAAACAATCCAACAATATTTTTTCTGGGCGGTACATGGTTGAAAATATAATCGATAACATAAACATTGTTAGTTGATTACTCTAAACTAAACAACTAGAAAAAACTAATAACATTTACTTTGTCAATTTTATTTTCGAAAATGCATCAACATATGATTTTCAATCCTCTTTATGTTCATAGAGGATTGAAAACAATATGGCAACATTTCTATTTATTTGTGCATGGTTGAAAATAAAACCCATGACATGAGCAATTCCATTTGAATACTCTAAACTAAACAAACTAAAAAGATGACAATTTTACACCACCAATTTTATTTTCAACCATGTATCAATGGATCATTTCAATTCTTTGTGTTATCGAAGGATTGAAATAAATATTGTAGCATTTATGCTTACCAACACATGGTTGAAAATAAAACTAGTAGTGCAAATATCGTTGATCAATTAATGTAGAGTAAAAAAACCTACAAAAAAGTAGCCAACGTTTATGCTGGCAATTATATCTTCAACTATGTATTGGCAAGAAGAAATGTTGTTGAATCATATACAAGTTACAACTATTTGCCAATTATATCTTCAATTATGTATTGACAAGAAGAAATGTTGTTGAATCATATACAAATTACAACTATTTGTTCAATACAAAAGATTTGAAAAAATAGGGAAACATTTATGATTTCTAGTAGATGTTTGATAATAAAATTGGTAGTGTACACACTATCACTTGATAACATTTGTATAAAATTGAAGAAAAGTTAAATAAAATTACATTATACAATTAAAAAAAAATTGTGTATAAATGTTGAGACAAAGGTTTTAGTATGTTATATGTTTGAGAAGATAAGTAAACCTACCCACAAAATTGTAGTGGTTATTTTATAAATTTTATGCTTTTTCTCAAGATTTTAAACCTCAATAAACCCTAATTGAGGGTTTGTTGAATTACTAATTAACCCTTAATCAACATCTAAATACCTTGATTCAACACTTGAAAAATACATTTATCAAACATTATGTCAAACACTTTTCACCCTCCCCTCTTCCATAAAGTGTGTCATGACTTTGTCCATTCACCCAATGAACAACATTTCCTTCAATTATCTTAAATGCATTCAAAAAAATAATGGATAGTGATATATACTCTACCTATCTATTATGCAAAGGTTGATTCAACAAGAAAAATAAAATAAAAAATAACAAAAATAAAAATATATAATCTTCCATTA
>ML780030.1:920899-940676 GCA_009831015.1 Picea engelmannii | reverse complement strand
ATTTTTTTTACAGACAAAAAAAACAATGGGAACACAATAAAAGTGAGTTGTGGCAATTTCACATTATCATAGTTTATGCAATTTAAATATAAATATAGCTATTTTTATATGTTTTTAATAAAGTAATTTGTTTAGTAATTGTTTTCTTTGCATTATAAATTGTATTTTAGGGTGTATAATTCTTTCCCTTAACTAACCTTAAAACATATATATTATATCATGTAATATCTATTTGAAATCTACTTTGATTCAAACATCTCAATAGATTAGGGTTGTTTATGCTTTGGTAGCATCTTATTTTTTGTTTAATTGACATTTAGTGGGATGAACTTAAGGTTAAGGATGTTTTAACCATATAAAAAATAAAATTTTCAATTAGGAACAATTTGTTATGGTTATACCAACTTGTGCTACTTTCTATCTCATAGTGATAATGGAGGAATCTCTGATGGAACTTCTTTAGTTCATTGTGGATATGAGTAACAATATGGAATATTGCAACTATCTCTAACCTCATTCAATGGAACTTCATGATGAAAAGGGCCATGATGTTGTATTTTTTTTTAATAAAGCATATCAAGGAAAAACAACACCTATATAATATTATCGCTCTCATGTTTTTAAGAGTAACTAATATTAGGTAGTTTACCAATCAACCTTCACATCTATAGGAGGAAGGTACAATTAATCTACTTTCTCTTATAGCTTTATCTTCACTAAATCAATCCCTACTTCTTGATTTGGAGTGGATCATCATATAATTTGTCATATATCTTGGTACTTTCTAGGTGGAAAACATTTGAGGAATTGACTTGGAGGGCCATTTTAGTGGCAGGTCCCAGTTTGGAATATTGGGGTATGAAACCTTATGGATCCATTTTGAGGCATTAAATGGAATTTTTGGGGTTATAGTGTCAATTTTTTTTTTTATGTTGATATACAAACCGACACCTTTCCAATGCTACAAATATCACCTCAATCAAAGTTCACATGTGAAAGTTATGACTCCTACAAGTTTACCTACCATGTTGACCACCATGGTATAAGTGGATGCCATGTCAACCCCCATTACTCAAACTTATGGGGCTAGCCACGTGTGGACTTTCAATAAGATTCTAGAATGTCCAAACCTTATCACTAATTGAGGGTTGAGGAAGTCAAAACCCTAACCCTAGACTACTATAAGGCTATGTTAAATATCAAGCCTCAAGGAGGAGAAAGGGTTCCATTCTTTAGCATCGTATTTGTTCCATATTTGAGAAAAGCATCTAGGAGTGGTATTTTGAGAGCATAGCAGAGGATGAAAATATTTTGTTGTAGCCATATAGGCCACAATGTCAAAGGAAACTCCACAGTGAGTGCCTCTTCTTTTTATTTGCATTTCCATATCTAAAGAAAAGAGAGAAAAACTTAGGCCTCACCTTCTAGCTGGGTTTTCTCCCGTATTGGGTTTCCTAGGATATATCGTGTGTTCATTGTGTGTGGATGGTCTGTTATTTTTCTTACTTATTTCATTTTCATATTTCAATTATTTCATAAATTCAAGAAAAGACAATAATTAATTAATCTGGGATCTAAGGAAAATTAGTTTGCATAGCTTAAGATTTAAGAATATTATAAGATATGTTGTGATGAATTGTTCCAATGGAATATCCACGACAGTTTACATATCACACTATTATAAGAGAATTTTTTTTTAGGGTATTTGTGGAAAGTTGCAAGATCAAGGAATTGGCTTAAGAAGAAAGTCGCAAAACCCTAGCCATGGTAGATGAGTTTGTTCACAACAACCCTCAAGATCCATCAAAAGAGATATTTGCAAGGATGGAAGAGAAAGTCATTGATATCTCTCACAATATGGCCCTCCTCATGGAATCTCTAGCAAGCAAACTATTCGAGGAGGTTGGAGGCTCTAACTCAAATATCGAATCATAGGAGAAACCGAGAGATAATGAAGACCTAGAAAAGGAGTTGAGGAAAGAGCCCAAGAAAGAGAAACCAAGTTCTAGTTTCATTACCCCTTCATGGTATTTATTTAAAATGGAAGAAAACGTGTATATCAAGCCATACCAAGGTGAGATATATGCAGTAAAGTTGAATCATTGGTTGCAACAGTTAGAGGTCTATTTTAGTGTCCACCATATAGAAGAAGAGAAGAATATTTAATTTACCAAATTGAAATTAGAGGGCCATGCGTTATATTGGTGGAAAAGTCACACAGAAACACTTAGGATAGAAGGTGATATGTTAGTAACTAAGTGGGAGGATTTCAAAAACCTCATTAAGTCTTGGTTCTACTATATTGGGTATGTAGAGGACCAATGGATCATTTCGCATTACTTTAGGAAAAGGTAGGGGTAGAGTGTGCAAGAGTACACCACTAAATTTAGGAAGATGGATATCATGTTGGGTATCTCTCCCAAGAACCTAAATGAAATCCTAAAGTATTTAGGGGCTCTACATAGCCATTTTTGAAAGCAGGTGATTCTCTTCAAGCCCATGATAGTTGATGACACCAATGTGCAAGAAAAATATTTGGAAAATATAGGCCACAAAAAATGAAAACCACGTGGTTCCAAATAGAAAGAGCACCAAGATGCTTCCAAGGCGGGAAAAAAGAAGTGGAAAGGGAAATAAAAGAATACAATAGCCACTACACATCAATGCAAGGATCCAAGTAACCATTGTAACCATTACAATATCAATGGTCACACTGAAGAAAAGTGTTGGAAACTACATCTAGAGCTAAATCCTAAGAACCATAAGGAAGATGCCAAGAAGAAGAAGCTTCTAACCACATATTCAACCAATCAAGTAGAGAGTATCTTAGATGTGGATGAGAATATTTCTTGTAGATCAGTGCAAAAGGAAGTGAATCTGAGTAGCCTTCATTGTAAGGAAGAGAAGGAGATGAAAAAACTCTTCCATATCAAGATCACGATCAAGAATACCAAGGTAGCTGCTCTATTCAATTCTGGTTCATAGTCCAATTTCATAGCATTCAATATGATCAAAAATATTAGGTTGGAAATTCATGGTCATCCTCTCCCATATCCATTGCCATGGATGAACAAGGATGTAGAGATCGAGGTCATGATACATTGTAAGATCAAATTTGTTGTAAGTGCATATTATATTCATGAAGTGGAGTTAGATGTAGTACCCCTTGACATGTGTGGAGTATTTTTTGGAAGCCCTTGCAACCTTAGAGGTTTAAGCCTCCTTGATAAGTTGCAATCTTCATGAGGAGAGTACTATTGCTTTACAAAGTATGGTAAGTATTTCATCATCAATGCACATAAAGGTATATCAAAGATGTCAATGGTAAGTGTTAACTAAGCCAAAAAATTGATTAGTTCAAGTAAGAATTATGTTTTGTTTTTATTACGAGAGAATTGGCCAGGTGATGACTCAATAAGAGTAAAGGAATCAGTTGGAGAATTTTTTGCAGGAATACAGAGAAGTGTTCCAGGAAGTGGAGAACGAGATACAATTTTTTCCTGACTCCCCATTACCAAATATTGGGTTGTATAGATAGTCTATTATGGAAGCAGACGAAGTGAAGAAATAGTTGCAATGACTATTGGAGCATGGAGTTATTCAAACAAGCACCTCATCTTGTGGGTCACCTATCATCATAGTACCCAAGAAGAATGGGACTTGGAAAATGTGTATCGCCTACAGATATTTGAACAAGATTATACTCAAGAATCAATACTCTCTACCTAGGATGAATTATTTGTTAGACTAGTTGTAGTGTGCCAAGTACTTCACTAAGTTAGATCTCAAATCAAGATACCACCATGTGCATGTCAAATAAGATGACACCTACAAGACCACATTCAAGACAAGGTAATTTTTGTATGAATGGTTGGTCATGCCATTTCATTTATGTAATGCACCAGCTACACTGATGAGATTGGTGAATGATGTATTACATGCATATTTAGATTTGTTTGTTATAGTTTATTTGGATGATATATTAGTTTATAGATCTACCTGGGAGGAGTATATATTACATCTCATGTAGGTTATAAGGATTTTAAGAAGCACCAACTATTGGCTACCCTCAAGAAATGTGATTTTTCTCAGCATCCTTTGGTATATTTGGGGTATGTGATTGGTGGAGGGAAGATCAAGATAGATCTTGAAAACATGGAGGCTATCATAAAATGGCCAATTCCTACTAATATCACAGAAGTTAAGAGATTTTTTGTGGAAACATGGTACCTATGGAACTTTATAGCATATTTTTCAGTGGTAGTTGCACCACTCCATGCTATAACAACCAGTGGTAAGAGTTTCCAGTGGGGAAAGAATCAACAAAAATGTTTCGATGAGTTGAATTAAAAGACGAGTCAAACACCAATTATTGCATTTCCTAACTTGCAAAATCCCTTCAAAGTGGAGACAGATGCAAGTGGGTATGCTATGGTAGTACTTTTGATGCAAGGAGGCAAGTCAGTATGCTATCATTCCAAGATGTTTCATGGGAGAGTTTTGAACTACCCTACATATGATAAGGAAATCTATGATTTGGTTCAAGTTGTTAAGAAATGGAAGCATTATCTCATGGGAAAGGAAACCATTATATGAACATGGATCACCATCCAATGTAGTATTTTAAAGCCCAGAGTAAGCTACAACAAACCAGACATTACAAGTGGATGTGGTTTTGCAACAATTTCATCTAGTCATTAAGTATAAGAAGGGAAGCACTAATAAGTTGGTATAAATTCTTTCAATGCCACCCACATCCAATATTATAGCTTTGGAAACTCTTATGCACATCGAGCATTTTACCCATGATGCATACAAAGAGGCATACACAGAAGATGAGGACTTCGAGGAGGTGTTTCAACAGCTACAAGGCCAAAGTCATGTAGAAGAAGGTGACAATAAGGTTGACTATCATCTCTAGAATGGGTTACTCTACAAGCTACACAATTTTTGTGTTCCTAAAGGTGAATGATTGCAAATTATTAGAGAGGCTAACACCTCCAAGGTTGGAAGACATTTTGGTGTTAGGAATACAATTGATAACTTACAAATGTATGTGTATTGGCCAAAAATGCAAGAAGATGCAGCTTGATTTATTAGAAGATGCATACTTTGTTGTACCAGTAAGACCAGTAATAGAAAGTAAGGTCTATACCATCCCTTACCTGTACCCACTCGACGTTGGGAAAGAATTTCCATAGATTTTGTGGGAGGTTTACCAACAAATAGGAAGGGACATGAATATTTATTTATGGTGGCCCATAGGTTCAAAAAGATGTGAATTATTATGCTTTGCAAAAATACCATCAAAGGACAAGAAGCAACGAACTTGTTCTTTGAATAGGTCTAGGTGCACTTTGGATACCAAGGAACATCATCTCAGATAGGGATACCATATTTCTCATTTCCTTTTGGACTATACAATGGGAGAAGATGGATACTAAGTTGAAGAGATATAGATCATTCCATCCACATATAGATGGGAAGATAGTAGTAGCCAACAAGACATTGGTGTAGCTTTTGAGGGGTTACAATCATAAGCATCCAAAAACCTAGGATGAAAAATTGATCTACATTCAGCACTCTTATAACAAAACAATTCATACTTCTACTAGTAAGTCCCATTTTGAAACTTACTTTGGATACTTTCCACCTTCGTCATTGGATGTTTTTTATGGACATCAAGGAGGAGTGAGGCAAGAATCACAAGAGAAGCATTGAAAGTAGAGAAATGTTTTGAAAATATTAGACATATCCATTTGCAAGACAAGAGATGTTGAAGAAGTCATGGGAAAAGTATAAGGCCAAACATGATCAACATATAACCAAGAATTCATTCAAAGTGGGAGACATAGTTTGGTTACAAATGAAAAAAGAAATACCATAGGGTCTTGATAAGAAGATCAAGACTTTACGGTATGGCCCTTTTGAGGTATTGGAGAAGGTGGGAAATAACACCTACAAACTCATTCTACCCCCATAAATGCACTTTTACTCAGTAGTGAATGTGGAGAATTTGAAACTCTATGATCCCTCCATGTTGGATCAAGAGGAAGAGAAAGTCCTACATACCATATAGGACTTAGCACTAAATGCTCAGGAATATTTGGTAGAATACATAATTTTGTAGTGGAGGTCCAGAACTACAAGATAGGGGTAAATTGATCTTTGGTAGATTGGGTTGAAAGGACAATTTCCAAGCAAGGAAAAATGGTAATGTAGAGAGAAGGTAGAGGAAATTTTTCCTCACTTCATTTAGTAAATATTTTGGGGACCAAAATCCTCCCTAAATGGGGAGGTATGATTTGGATTGGATCATCATATAATTTTTCATCCATCTTGGAACTTTTTGGGTGGAAACAATTGGAGGAATAAGCTTGCAAGGCCATTTTAGTGGTAGGTCCCAGTTTGGAAAATTAGGGTATGGAACCTTCCAAATCCATTTTGAGGCATTAAATGAAAATTTTTGGGGTTACCTCGTCTATAAATTTAGGCATTGATATGTACACCAAGACCTTTCCAGCAGTGTGACCACCATGGTACGAGTGGATGCCATGTCAACCCCTATTACTCAAACTTATGGGGCTAGCCACATGTTTACTTTTGAGAAGATTCTACAAGGTCCAAATAATATCACTAATTGAGGGTTGAGGAATTCAAAACCATAACCCTAGACAACTATTGAGCTATGTTAAATACCAGGCCACTAGGAGGAGAAAGGGTCCCATTCTTTAGCATTGTATTTTTTCCATAGTTGAGTAAATCATCTAGGAGTGTTATTTTGAGAGCATAACAGAAGAGGAAAATATTATGTAGCAGCCATATAGGCCACAATGTCAATCGAAACTCCACAGTGGGTGCCTCTTTCTTTGTATTTTCATTTCGATAACTAAAGAAAAGATAGCAGAGCATAGGCCTCACCTTCTAGCTTGGTTTTCTCTTGTATTGGGTTTCCCAAGATATATCTTATGTTCATTTGTGTGGTTGGTGTGTTCTTTTTCTCATTTCTTTCATTTTTTGTATTTTGGTTATTTCATAAATTCAAGAAAAGATAGAAATTAATTAATCTAGGATCTAAGGAAAATTAGTTTGCATAGTCTAACATTTCAAAATATTATAGATCTATTTTGATGAATTTCTTAGTGGAATATCAACAACAATGTATAGATCACTTATATAGCATGATGTCCATCCTTGGACTGTAAGTAGGTTTTTATATGCGTGTTAGAGTATCCTTTCTTTTTTGAAGAGGTTCAACTAGTAGAAATGTTTGTCAAACTATCATGTTAGCTATTAATTTATATTAGTAGTGCCCTTAGTTAGTGTAAAAAATCAATTGCGGTATGGTATCCCTATTGGGGTTTTCTATTACACTAATATCGTAAATCTAAGTTAAACATGAACCACTAACTTACTAACCGCAACCCACTAGCATGAACCCTTTAACACTTAACCCATTACCCCTTAAATAAATAACCTCAACTACTAATCTAATAACCCCCTCACCACTAACCCACTAACCAAGAGTCCCTCTAACCATTGATCCACTAACTCACAATCCCCTAATGATTGATCAACCAACCAACTAATGTTCCCTCATCACTAACTCATTAATTCCCTAACTACTATGGTTGACTATGGTTGTATAATCAAACATGATAAACTATGGTCAAATATTGTTATCCATGATTAATGCTACTCACACACTAACCCATAAATCATTTAAAGGTTGTCCAACTAACCCTAACCCATAAATCATTTAAAGGTTGTCCAACTAACCCCTTAAGAGGCATGTTCTAAGCATGTTACTCATCACACTTGTTTTTAATTTAAAAATCATTTTAAATTTATGATGTTTAATTAGTTTTTCATTAAAAATAATAATTTTATCATATTCAAAATTACAATTTTAGTAAAAATTGTATAACAAAGTTGAAATTTTCAAAGTTATTGATTAATTTGCTGTATTTTATTTTACTTTGTTAAATTATTCCATAATCAAACATACATATGATTTGGGTTATACATTTTATGCTATTGATTAATATCTCTTCTTTTATTTAAATTTATTAAATTATTTAATGATCAAATAGGTTGGGTTATATTTTTACAAGATTATTATTTTTCTTTGGTAAATTTTAATGTACTATTTTTTATTTAGTACAAAAATTTATATTGTGTGGAAATTACATTTTTACTTCCTTTATAGATATTGCAAAAGATATTGTTGTGTGGAATTGATATTTTGTACTAGTTAAGCTAGACTTGTCTTAGTATGAGATGAAGGTTCTTCATTTCATCCTCATAATGCATCACATGGGTTGAATTTCTCTTTTGAGTTTCCTTTTCATGTCCCAAACATGATATTTTTCTCTCCCATTTGAGTGAAACTATGAAGTTGAACTCTGATTTTTGGCAAAATTAGTTTGTATAGTCTAACATTTCAAAATACTATAGATCTATTTTGATGAATTTCTTAGTGGAATATCAACAACAATTTATAGATCACTTATATAGCATGATGTCCATCCTTGGACTCTACGTAGGTTTTTATATGTGTGTTAGAGTATCCTTGCTTATTTGAAGAGGTTCAACTAGTAGAAATGTTTGTCAAACTATCATGTTAGCTATTAATTTATATTAGTAGTGCCCTTAGTTAGTGTAAAAAATCAATTGTGGTATGGTATCCCTATTGGGGTTTTCTATTACACTAAYCTCATAAAACTAAGTTAAACATGAGCCACTAACTTACTAACCGCAACCCACTAGCATGAACCCTTTAACATTTAACCCATTACCCCTTAAATAAATAACCCCAACTACTAATCTAATAACCCCCTCACCACTAACCCACTAACCAAGAGTCCCTCTAACCATTGATCCACTAACTCACAATCCCCTAATGATTGATCAACCAACCAACTAATGTTCCCTCATCACTAACTCATTAATTCCCTAACTACTATGGTTGACTATGGTTGTATAGTCAAACATGGTAAACTATGGTCAAATATTGTTATCCATGATTAATGCTACTAACCCACTAACCCATAAATCATTTAAAGGTTGTCCAACTAACCCCTAACCAATAAATCATTTAAAGGTTGTCCACTAACTCCTTAAGAGACATGTTCTAAGTAGCTTTGCTACTCATCACACTTTTTTTAATTTAAAAATTATTTTAAATTTATAATGTTTAATTCGTTTGTCATTAAAAATATTAATTTTATCATATTCAAAATTACAATTTTAGTAAAAATTGTATAACAAAGTTAAAATGTTTAAAATTATTGATTAATTTGCTCTATTTTATTTTACTTTGTTAAATTATTTCATAATCAAACATACATATGATTTGGGTTATACATTTTATGCTATTGATTAATATCTCCTATTTTATTTAAATTTATTAAATTATTTAATGATCAAATAGGTTGGGTTATATTTTTAAAAGATTATTATTTTTCTTTCGTAAATTTTAATGTACTATTTTTTATTTAGTACTAAAATTTATATTGTGTGGAAATTGCATTTTTACTTCCTTTATAGATATTGCAAAAGATATTGTTGTTTGGAATTGATATTATGTACTAGCTAAGCTAGACTAGCTAGACTTGTCTTAGGATGAGATGAAGGTTCTTCATTTCATCCTCATAATGCATCACATGGGTTGAATTTCTCTTTTGAGTTTCCTTTTCATATCCTAAACATGATGTTTTTCTCTCCCATTTGATTGAAACTATGAAGTTGAACTCTGATTTTTGGCAAAAAAAAAAGATTTTTGTAAACGCTTGATTGATGTGAATTTTCAGTGCTCAATTAAGGTGTTAAGACCTCAATCTCAATCAAGTGATTTAACAAGTCCTTAATGAATAATTTGTCCTAAATCCACACCATCAATCAAAGTCTCATAATTTTATGGAAACTTCCACACACTACATATAATTTTGTTTCATTTCTCAACCATCAAAGCAACAACTTTTATACACATGGAACATGCCGAACTATGACTAAGATAACACATCAACACCATCATATCATGATTGTTTTAACAAGTCCTTAATGAATAATTTGTCCTAAATCCACACCATCAATCAAAGTTTCATAATTTTATGGAAACTTCCACACACTACATATAATTTTGTTTCATTTCTCAACCATGAAAACAACAACTTTTATACACATGGAACATACCGAACTATGACTAAGATAACACATCAACACCATCATATCATGATTGATTTAACAAGTCCTTAATGAATAATTTGTCCTAAATCCACACCATCAATCAAAGTCTCATAATTTTATGGAAACTTCCACACACTACATATAATTTTGTTTCATTTCTCAACCATCAAAACAACAACTTTTATACACATGGAACATGCCGAACTATAACTAAGATAACACATCAACACCATCATATCATGTACAAAGAGAGGTAGGTTATTCATATTTTTTTAAATAAATGAATGTAATTTATCTATTTTTTGTCTAAATTTTATCAACTGATAGTATTTACATTATCGCTTTTATTTCCAACCATATACTATCAAGCAAAAATACTACTAAAAGTGTTTTAATTCTTTGCATACATGTGGAGGATTTTGAATTACCCATTAATGCATGGCTGAAAATAAAACTGGCAATGTAAACCTTTCCTTTTTTGTTTGATTGATTTAATATAGTTAGAAACAATGTATACGCTACTTCTTTTATTGTCAACCATCTATTGCAAGCACAAATGCTATCATATTTATTTCAATCCTCCCGTAATACATAGAGAATTAAAAAGTATTCATCAATACATGGTTGAAAATCAAATATGTAACATAAATGTTTTGTTTTTATTTTTTTTTAAATGATGGGGTATAAGGTTCATTTATATTGTTTTTATTGGTTTTATGATACAAACTCTTCTATGTGTATGTTTACGTTAGTGTTTATTGAATAGGAAGGGGTTCTTTCACTCGATCAACTCGATGACTCGATTCTATTTCCAAACATCATATGCCAGCAGATGTGGTCACCACAATTTGGTTCGATGGGTGTTCCCCATAAACGGATATAGGGACTCCACATTCAATCTCAGGTGCCATATAAGTCGTAATGGGCACATGCTTCTCAGTACCAATTCATATGGTCGAAAGTCTTCAGTTCAACTAGGAAGGCATGGTCTATAGACTTAGTTCACTCTTCAATGTCTAGACACAATAGATGTCATATTTGCATGATACATAAATCTCTAAACAATCTCTAGCTTGTGCTCCCATACAACTTGTAATTGTGCCTCCTCCGACTTTGTGAGAGGACTAGTATGTGTAAATTATTTCATTTTCATTCACAAGTGTAAGTGGATTATTACCATTATGAAGAACATTTTTTTTTTTTAATTTTCAAATGAACCCCACCATCGAGTCTTGAGGGGACACCCAATGGTAGTCAAATAGATAGTGCATTTATTCCATCCACTACCCATGCATCATTAGATAATGAGGAGGTCCAAGACACATATTTTGTGAATTCTTGTTCATTTATGGATATATTTAATTTTGAAAGCTTGATTTCATAAGAAAAAATAGATTTTAATGTTTTTCTCTAACTTGCATAGAGCCTTAGTGAAAAAGGTTTTCCTGCGTCTACACAACCATGGGAATACGACATTAAATGCATTACCCTAGAGGACATCTTTGGCTATTCACAATGGTTACATAGGGATATCATAACCATTTAGGTTGATAACATCATTTTTTGATCAATGACGATGATGCTCACGAGTGTTAATTAGTAGTTGACACTATATTAGAGGGTATGCCCATAAAACATCCTTTGAAATAGTGTTATTAAGGGAGGAAGAATTAGGCATTAGGGAATAATAAGTGAAATGGAATGAAAGTAAACATGAGGGGACATTATGTGTAGGTTATTTTGTTTGATATTACTCTTGATTATCTAAGGATGAATCTACTTACACTACAAGATTGTAAGCTTTAAGTTTGTAGTGCCTCATGTGTATGATAGATTTATTGGATTGTGAAGCATGTTCCCACAAGATGATGAGGCTCCATTGCATTGTGTGACACATTTATATTTGAGTTCATGTTACATATGAAACCATATTATACAATCACAACATATGCATTTTATGGCCCCAATAGAGAACATAGTTATGACCATCTTAGAGCTCATATAGACCCATACATAGTATCTCCTCCTGTGAGATTGATAGCATTTCCTAACATAAGTATTTTTTTACCCAAGGAGTTAGTAGACCCATCCAATCTTGAAGTTGAGGGGAGGGACATGATGGTTAACACCATGTGCACTATATTGTGAAGTGTTTCAATTACATTATTTGGGGAAAAATCTAAATCATCAACTATTTTGGCACATATTGATGTGTTGATGTACTTAATATTCTACCCCATGATGATATATTGTAGTACACAGTGAGACTTTGGCATGTGTATTTTCAGTTGCAAGAGAGATGTAGGCCACATTCTAGAGGTGAGCTATAGTTTTGTACAACTATGTATCCTTAAATTATCTGTATTAATCATTAATTAATCATGGGAATACATGTATAATCAACACATTAATATTGCATTTCCTTTGTTTTTATAAAATGTATATATTCACATTACTTAATGATATTGATTTTAGTCCATGGATTCTCATCCATTTGCGATAAATGGAGGAGACCCAATTAGTGCATGGTTGAATTAAAAAATAAAGGGTGTTGTTGAAGCTCCTAAACCTAAACATGATCCCAGACCTACACATAATATAGTCACCCTTACTGAGATGGCCACTCAATCTATTGAGCAAGAAATAACTTCCCGATAACTTTTTTTTCATCTTTGTCACATGACAAAAGAAAAAAAAAGGCTTGGGCCCCTCCTTTTTTTCCTTTGAATCTTTATAGACTAGTATTTCAAGCTTCATATCATGACTTAAAAAAATTTCACTTTGAATAAGTCCCACACTCTTTATAGAATTACATTAAGTTTTCAATTTCTTTTAAATCCTTTGATCTAACCACTGTGTCAGTAATTATATTTTCTATCTAAGCAAAAAACATTAGAGTGGAAAATACTAGGATATAACCATTCAATATAATAATAATAATAATCTAATTTAAAGGTCATGACTAATCCAAACACTAGATTGGTGTATGATACTCCCTTGTTTGTGGGACAAGGGACCCCCTCTGTGCACAGATTTGACTACTAAAGTCTATGGAGGTGTACATACCCTACCCCCTCTAGATTTGAACATGTGACCTCCAAGGAGGAAACACATGTTCTTAACCATTAGGCCTATTCAAGTTTAAATCCTTTAATTATATTATCTATATGAGTCTGTTTTTTTAAACGTGAACAATAAGATGCAAGTTCTATGTGATCAATGGAAGGAATTATATATAAAATTTAAAACCTTAGATCCCATTTGAAGGGGAGATTCCCATTTTCTTTTGAAAAATGATTTCTATGAATTTTTATATTTATTATTAATATATAAATTTATAATTTAAAACATAATGATTTGTATTTAATTATTATTTTTCTTTGAACTCTTAAAAAAACACACATATATTTTAGGGAATAAATGAATGATGTAAAAAAACAAAAACCAATCATATATAATTCATTAACAATAGGTTTAATATAAATAAACATGTTACAAATTAGAATTTAAACTTGAGTGGGGAAGATAATATTTGCTTTACAACCACTCAAATTACATCCAATATAAAAAATTATTTATCAATTTCTAATGTTTATTATAATATTCATAAATGTTAATAAATTATTAAAAAAAACATAGTATATAATAATTTTTATAAAACATAAAGATCCATAATATAGGACCATATTTTCAAAATTAAATATAAAAAAATCGTTTTTTGAAAATGACATTTTTTCCACTCACCATGCTATGGTGTAATTGATAACAAAAATGATATAATAATTATATAAATAATTAATCAACACTTTCAATAATATAATGGACATAGTAATATTGATGATTAGTCAATTGATCTTAATATAAACTATATTATATAATGATTTTAGTAATATTACAATATTATATAATAGTTATGCATATCATTGTAGATTTTATTAGTAATGAGTCGAAAAGATTTCATACATCAATTTGATGTTTAGCTTAACTATAATTTTAAAAATAAATTATTATTATTATTAATATTTTATAACTAATAAATTAATTTAAATACAAGTTATTTTAAGAAATATATTTATATTTTATAATTAATGAATTCATACAAAGATGAAAAGATGCAATTTATTCTAATCCAATTTTTTTATTAGAAATAGCATAAATAACTTACCGACTCTCAAAATATGGGTCAACCAAAATTTCTCATTTTTTAAATTAAAAAAATAAAAAAGTATATCAAGTTATGACTATGTTATAATTTTGTCATTATGAATCTCTTATTTAAATATTTCAATAATTGTTATCATTTTAGAACCATTATCACAATTGTTATCATAGTTATTTTATAACGATTATCACGATATGTTATCTTTTTAAAATTAATAAAAACATTAATTAATTTTGATATTTAATTATGTTTAAATAAATAAATAATATTTTCCATTTTCTTACATTTAAATAAAAAATAAAATTTTGTGAATTAATATCATTTTGTAATTTTTTTACAAAATTATTTTTTTATTTAATAATTAAACATATTCAAATATTTAATAAAACAATTATATATATAAATTACTATAGTTAAATAATTATATAAATAAAATTACTATAATTTATTTATTTATTATTTTTGTTTTTATAATAAATTATATCCTTTATTTATATAAGTAATTTTCTTTATATATGTATTTTTTGGTAACCACTCAACCACAACACATCCCAAATTTAATTTCAATCTATTAATCTCATTATTATAATTAATCATTCATAACATCTTCATATAATGTGCATTATAATTAATCATTCATAACATCTTCATAGTGTGCACACATGTAAACCATGAAATAATCCATCTCATTGTATATCTAAAAGTTATTCTTCTATGGTGGGAGTCATTTTTTAGTCCTTGCCAAAGGCGTAGAGAGACTATAGTGATTGATAATTCGTTGACTTTATATTAGTTTGTCGTTTGATTACAAATTTTTGCATAATCTCTATTGTTCGAACTACATAACTAAAAACATTATTTTTTATATAATAAAAAAACCCTTATATGTCATGATCTCATTGTTGGAGTTACTTCACACACACCTAGGATTTATTTTTCCTAAGGTTTGTCCTTGTTTATTAGTTATAATTAGTCATTATCTAGTATCCTATAATTTACGGGAGAATATTCCACCTGGAGAATATTCTCTTTCAGTTGACACTTCAGTTTAACTAGTTGAGTTGAGTTTAGAAGCTGCATTGGTTTTGTCACCATGCAACATTGGGATCATCACCATGTTAATTCAACCTTGCCTTGGTATCATCACCAGAGTGGCTCATTAGCCTTGATTCCCTGAGTTAACTCCTCACTACTCTCTGTTCAATTAGTTAACTAAAGATTAGTTAACTAGTTAACTCAGCTAGGTGGCAGTTCACTCCCGTAACTGCATGAGAGACTAGACTAGGTGGAAATTCACTCCCGTAACTATTGGTGTGTGCTCAGATCACTCTAGACCACCACTATGGCGCATTGGTTATCCTCCATTCGAATTCATTGATCTATACATAGTATATCATGTGTAAACTATTCATTATTCACAACAGTTAATGAGAATTCTTCCATTCTTTCTCTCCTTATTCTTTCTCCAATTCTCTCTACAAATGTGTGTATTATTTTATTTAGAACTATTATGTGCAGGTTCAACACATTTACATGGTATCAAAGCTGACGGGCTACTAAGAAAAATCTACACCAAAATTTATTGCACGTACAAAAGATTGAAGACAACGGAAAGATGGAATTCGAAAAAGAATTCATTCTTACACCTTACAACTATTTTGCATGGAAGGAGAAACTATCCATACATATCCAAAACAGAGGTTTGTATAGGTTAACCTTCAATATAGAAACAAAACCGACATCATCCATAGAAAAATCCAAGTACTTAAATCGCATGGATGAGGCACTCAGAACAATTTGCAGTTTTATTTCTCCCGATCTCCTTTTTCATATATCTTCATGTAAGACTCCCAATGAAGCCTAGACCACCTTGGAAGGGCTCTTTGGAAAACATGATGATATGAGGAGACACATGCTAGAGGTGGATCTGCTCACATTGGATCCAAAAATCTTCGAAAATATCCAAGATTTCTTTACAAAATTCAAGGATTTACTATCGCAAGTCAAAGCTTGTGGGGTTGATAATCGAAGGAGGAGAAATAAATGGTTCTCACCATTCTCTCCAATCTTGGTCCTGAATTCTCTGTATTTGTATATACATTCCATACTGTCAGATTCTCCTCTGGAGCCACCAAGAAGATTCCTTCTCTTGAGGACTTTATCGAATCCCTGACACAAGATCAAACCAATCTCATCAACATGGGCACAATCAAAGGCCCAAGGGCACATGCACTCGTTGTGCATGATGGAAGACACAAATATCAGAAATCTAAAGATAAATATAAATGGAAATCTCATGCACATCCTAAGAAGGAAGGGTACACAAAACCCTTCACCGATGCCTTCGGATCCAAAGGGGAAAAGGGAAGAAAAGGGGAGAAATGCATGCACTATCACAAAGGATTCCATCCAGAATTTGCATGCATGAAAAAAAAAAGATCTTATGTCTCAAATACTTCAACAAAACAACCTTGGAGATCTCATCCTCGAGGGTGAAAAGAAGAAGAAGGCAGAAGATTTGAATTCCAAGAAAGGCAATTCTAGCCATGCCTTGATTGCAATCAACTCCTCTCCCGATGATTGGATCCTAGATTCAAGAGAATCACATCACATGGCTTCCTCAAAATCAATCTATTCTTCATTGGATGCATGCAAAAGTCCTCCTATTCTAATGGGGCACAACTCTTCTGTCGAAGTCACCGACAAAGGAAGGATTGAATTCACCAATGGAAGCTTCGAGAATGTGCTACATGTTCCCAAACTTTCTCTCAACCTTCTCTGTGTGTATCAGATGAAGAATTCTAGCACCGGAAAGAATTTCATATTCACACCAAACTCCGTGGACATATACAACTGGAAAACCAACCCCAAGGTTGCTACCAGTGAGGTAAATCATCAGTCTATATTGTATACATTTTCTGAATTCATTGAATCTGATTTTGCTTTACTGCTTACTAATGATGACGAAAGTAGTAGGATATGGCACGAAAGGTTTGGGCATTTGAATTTTAGATACATGCAACATCTTAGAAAGCACATATTAGTTGATGGTCTACCAAACATCCATTTCTCCAAGGGAGTATGTGAGGGATGTGTTCTCGGAAAACACCCTCAAGAGAAATTCAACAAAGGAAAGTCTCAACGAGCTTCCTCACCTTTAGGTATGATCCACAATGACCTTATGGGTCCTTTTTTGCATCCATCCATCAGGAAAGTGAGGTTTGTTCTCATTTTTGTTGATGATTTCTCACATTTTACTTGGATCTACTTTCTTAAGAAAAAATCTGAGGTCTTTCAACACCTCAAAGATTTCAAAGCCTTGGTTGAGACACAGTCCGAAAAGAAGATCAAAGTCCTCTGAACTGATAACGGGGTAGAGTATGTAAATCATGAGATCCATATTCTTTTCCATGAGATAGGGATTCTGTTGCAACACACAGTTCCCTATACTCTGCAACAAAACGGAGTTGTTGAGTGGAAAACTAGATCTCTAAAGGAGATGGCATCTTTCATGCTGCATGCAAAGTCACTACCACAAAGACTATGGGCCGAAGCACTTAATTGTGCAACATACATCCAAAACAGATCTCGTCATATATCTTTCAAGGATAAGACCCCCTAAGAGGCTTGGAGTGGCCTCAAACCGGAAGTGACCCACTTTCACATTTTTGGCTCACGTGCATGGGCCCAGATTCCCTCTGAAAAGAGGATGGCACTTGATCCACAGAGCACTGAGTGCATTTTTTTTGGATACCCCAATGGTGTGAAGGGATATCAGCTTACTGATATTTCCTCGAACCATCTCATCATTGAGCGTAGTGTCCAATTTGAGGAAAGTGTCTCGCATGTACCTCAACAGCAGCATGTAAACACCTTCACTCTTCCACCTGCCTGAGATGATGAGAATGCACATGTCCACTCTTCTTTAGATGAGGGTTCTAATTCAAAGGACTCAGATTATTTAGATTCAAAGTCGGTAGATTTGGATGCAGAGTCAGAGCATCGAGATGTAGTTGTAGAGCCAGAGAAGAGGCCCAAGTGGGCACAGACTACTCTTCAGGTTGTAGGGGATCTCGTTGGTGATCCATCCGATACTAAGAGGACTCTATGTGATTTCTAGGAGCCTCATGTTGCACTCACAACCACTGAACCATTTCCCTCCAGGCATCTTTTCTTGGTTCAGTCTTCAGAGCCACAGTCTTATGGCAAGGCTACTGGAAATCCCTTTTGGGAATCCGCCATGCAGGAGGAGTACAACTCCCTCCTTGAGAACCAGACTTGGGATCTAGTTCCCCTTCCTTCTGGGAGGAAACTTGTCAAATGCATATGTGTCTACAGGACCAAGAGTGCAACAGATGGAAAGATCAATAGATACAAATCTAGGCTTGTCACCAAAGGCTTTCAACAGGTTCATGGTATTGACTATGATGAGACCTTCGCTCCAGTAGTGAATATGGATTCCATATGATTGGCACTTTCCATTGAGGTAGCCAAGGGATGGGAAGTCCATCAAATGGATGTGAAGAATGCATTTCTTCAGGGTGATCTCTCTGAGGAGATCTACATGGAGCAACCCCAAGGATTTATGCAGGACTCATCGTTGTTCTATCGACTCAAGAAGTCACTTTATGGCCTCAACCAGGCTCTGAGGGTGTGGTATGCCAAGATGGATTCCTACCTGTTGTCACAAAACTCTGTACATTGTAAATCAAACCCAAATGTCTACATGTTCAAAACGAATGATTCACTTCTACTTTTAGTTTTGTATGTTGATGATTTTTTGATCACCAGGTGCTCGACTTCAGCGATTGTTGCAGTTAAGAGGATTCTACATGATAGGTTTTTGATGATGAACATGGGTCTGCTACACTTATTCCTTGGACTCGAGATCATTCATGATGCATCAGGCATCAAACTGTCTCAGGCCAAGTATGCACAAGATCTCCTTGAGAGATTTCACATGATAGACTGTAAGTCTTCTCCGACTCCTTTCCTATCAGGAGTCAAACTTGAGGATGGTGGGGAGACTCCACTAGTTGACAACACACTGTACAGACAATGACTGGGGAGTTTATTGTATCTCACACACTTCATACCAGACCTCTCATATGTAGTTGGCGCAGTTTCTAGGTTCATGCAGGAGCCGCATGAGCTACATTGGAAGGTTGCAAAGCATATCCTTTGATACATACATGGCACCATCACCTTTAGGATTCATTATGCAGTAGACTCTACATTATATCTCATCAGGTTTACTGGTTCCAACTGGGCTGGAGATAACATTGATCGAAGTCCACATCTGGTTACTCACTCAGTCTTAGTTCCAGGCCTATCTCGTGGTCGAGCAAGAAGCAAGCTGCCATTTCTCTATCTTCATTCAAGGTAGAGTACAAAGAGGTATTTAACATAACCATTTAGCCTATGTGG